>ML102769.1:0-11378 GCA_003697995.1 Taxidea taxus jeffersonii | reverse complement strand
GCGTTGCATCTCCACTTCCTCATATCAGGGAGATCATATGATAGTTGTCTTTCTCCGATTGACTTATTTTGCTAAGCATGATCCCTCTAGTTCCATCCATGTCATCGCAAATGGTAAGATTTCATTTCTTTTGATGGCTGCATAGTATTCCATTGTGTATATATACCAAATCTTCTTTATCCATTCATCTGTTGATGGACATCTAGGTTCTTTCCATAACTTGGCTATTGTGGACATTGCTGCTATGATTTCATTCTTTTTTACATCTAAGTCATAGTCCATCTTCTTTATCCATTCACCTATCAGTGGACACATGAGCTGCTTCCAGTTTGGCTATTGTAAATAATGCTGTAGTAAACATACCTGATAAACATATGTCTTTTCAGATTAATGTTTTTGTATTCTTTGGGTAAATGCCCAGTAGTGTGATTACTGGATCATAGGGTAGTTCTAGTTTTAATTTTTTGAGAAACCTCCATACTGTTTTCCACAGTGGCTGCACCAGTCTTCATTCCTACCAACAGTGCACAAAGGTTCCTTTTTCTCCACATCCTTACCGATACTTGTTTTGTTTTTGATTTTAGCCATTCTGACAGGTGTGAACTGATATCTCATTGTACTTTTGATTTGCATTTCCCTAATGATTAGTGATATTGAGCATATTTTCGTGTGTCTTTTGGCCATCTGTATGTCTTTGCAGAAATGTCTGTTCTTGTCGTTTGCCCACTTTTTAAATGGATTATTCATTCTTTGGGCATTGAGTTGTATCAGTTCTTTATATATTTTGGATGCTAACCCTTTATCAGATATGTTATTTGCAAATATCTTTTCCCATTCAGAAGTTGTCTTTTGGTTTGGTTAATTGTTTCTTTTGTTGTGCAGAAACTTTTTATTTTGATGTGGTCCCAGTAGTTTTTTTATTATTTCTTTTTTCAGTGTTCCAAAATTCATTGTTTATGCAACACACAGTGCTCCATGCAATACATGCCTTCCATAACACCTACCACCAGGCTCACCCCCACCAACATCCTCAGTTTGTTTCTCAGAGTCCACAGTCTCTCATGGTTTGTCTCTCCTTCCAATTTCCCCCAACTCACTTTTCCTCTCCATCTCCCAATGTCTTCCATGTTGTTCCTTATGCTCCACAAATAAGTGAAACCATATGATAATTGACACTCTCTGCTTGACTTATTTCACTCAGCATAATCTCTTCCTGTCCCATCCATGTTGATACAAAAGTTGGGTATTCATCCTTTCTGATGGAGGCATAATACTCCATTGTATATATGGACCACATCTTCTTTATCCATTCATCCGTTGAAGGGCATCTTGGTTCTTTCCACAATTTGGTGACTATGGCCATTGCTGCTATGAACATTGGGGTACAGGTGGCCCTTCTTTTCACTACGTCTGTATCTTTGGGGTAAATACCCAGTAGTGCATTGCAGGGTCATAGGGTAGCTCTATTTTTAATTTCTTAAGGAATTTCCACATTGTTTTCCAAAGTGGTTGCACCAACTTGCATTCCTAGCAACAGTGTTAGAGGGCTCCCCTTTCTCCATATCCTCTCCAACACTTCTTGTTTACTGTCTTGTTAATTTTGGCCATTATAACTGAGATAAGGTGGTATCTCAATGTGGTTTTGACTTGAATCTCCTGATGGCTAATGATGATGAACATTTTTTCATGTGTCTGTTAGCCATTTGTATGTCTTCTTTGGAGAAGTATTTGTTCATGTCTTCTGCCCATTTTTTGACGTGATTATCTGTTTTGTGTGTGTTGAGTTTGAGGAGTTCTTTATAGATCTTGGATATCAGCCCTTTTTCTGTAGTGTCATTTGCGAGTATTTTCTCACATTCTATGGGTTGCCTCTTTGTTTTGTTGACTGTTTCCTTTGCTGTGCAGAAGCTTCTGATCTAGATGAAGTCCCAAAAGTTCATTTTCACTTTTGTTTCCTTTGCCTTTGGAGACATATCTTGAAAGAAGTTGCTGCGGCTGATGTCAAAGAGGTTACTGTCCATGTTCTCCTCTAGGATTTTGACAGATTCCGCCTCATGTTGAGGTCTTTTATCCATTTCAAGTTTATCTTTGTATGGTGTAAGAGAATGATTGAGTTTCATTCTTCTACACATAGCTGTCCAGTTTTCCCAGCACCACTTATTGAAGAGACAGTCTTTTTTCCACTGTATATTTTTCCTGCTTTGTCGAAAATTATTTGACCATAGAGTTGTGGGTCCATATCTGGGCTCTCTACTCTGTTCCACTGGTCTATGTGTCTGTTTTTGTGCCAGTACCATGCTATCTTAGTGATTACAGCTTTGTTGTAAAGCTTGAAATCAGGCAATGTGATGCCCCCAGTTTTTTTTTTTCTTTTTCAACATTTCCTTAGCAATTTGGGGTCTCTTTGGGTTCCATACAAATTTTAGGATTGTTTGTTCCAGCTCTTTGAAAAATGCTGGTGGAATTTTGATCGGAATGGCATGGAAAATATAGATGGCTCTAGGCAGTATAGACATTTTAACAGTGTTTATTCTTCTGGTCCATGAGCATGGAATGGTCTTCCATCTTTTTGTGTCTTCTTCAATTTCTTTCATGAGTGTTCTGTAGTTCCTCGAGTACAGATCCTTTACCCCTTTGGTTAGGTTTATTCCCAGATATCTTATGGTTCTTGGTGCTATAGTAAATGGAATCGATTCTCTAATTTCCCTTTTTATTTTTTCATTGTTAGTGTATAAGAAAGCAACTGATTTCTGTACATTGATTTTGTATCCTGCCATATTACTGAATTGCTGTATGAGTTCTAGTAGTTTTGGGGTGGAGTCTTTTGGATTTTCCATATAAAGTATCATGTCATCTGCAAAGAGAGAGAGTTTGACTTCTTTGCCAATTTGAATACCTTTTATTTCTTTTTGTTGTCTGATTGCTGTTGCTAGGACTTTTAGTACTATGTTGAACAACAGTGGCAAGAGTAGGTATCCTTGTCGTGTTCCTGATCTCGAATGGAAGGCTGTTAGCTTTTCCCCATTGAGGATGATATTCACTGTGGGTTTTTCATAGATAGATTTTATGAAGTTGAGGAATGTTCCCTCTGTCCCTATACTTAAATCATTTTAATCAGGAACAGATGCTGTATCTTGTCAAATGCTTTCTCTCCATTAATTGAGAGGACCATGTGGTTCTTCTCTCTTCTCTTACTGATTTGTTCTACCACATTGATTGATTTGCAAATGTTGAACCACCCTTGCATCCCATGGATAAATCCCACCTGGTCATGGTGGATAATCTTTTTAATGTACTGTTGGATCCTATTAGCTAGGATCTTGTTGAGAATCTTAGCATCCATATTCATCAGGGATATTGGTCTGAAATTCCTTTTTGGTGGGGTCTTTGCCTGGTTTGGGGATTAGGGTAATGCTGACTTCATAAAAAGAGTCTGGAAGTTTTCCTTCTCTTTCTATTTTTTGAAACAGCTTCAGGAGAATGGGTATTATTTCTTCTTTGAATGTTTGGTAGAATTTTCCAGGGAATCCATCAGGTCCTGGCTGCTTGTATTTTGGGAGTTTTTGATCACTGCTACAATCTTGTTACTAGATATTGGTCTATTCAGGTTGTCAATTTCTTCTTAATTCAGTTTTGGAAGTTTATAGGTTTCCAGGAATGCATCCATTTTGTCTAGGTTGCTTAACTTATTGGCATATAACTGTTGATAATAATTTCTGATGATTGTTTCTATTTCCTTGGTGTTAGTCGTGTTTTCTCCCTTTTCATTCATAATTTTATTAATTTGGGTCTTCTCTCTTTTCTTTTGGATTAGTTTGGCCAATGGTTTATTGATCTCATTGATTCTTTCAAAAAAACAGCTTCTAGTTTCGTTGATGTGTTCTACTGTATCCCTAGTTTCTATCTCATTGATCTCTGCTCTAATCTTGATTATTCTCCTTCTTGTGCGTGGGGTTGGCTTACTTTGTTGTTGATTCTCTGGTTCTTTAAAAGTGTAAAGAGAGCTGGTGTATTCTGAATTTTTCAACTTTTTGATTGGAGGATTGGAGGGCTTTTTGATTGGAGGATTGGAGGGCTTTTTGATTGGAGGGCTTTTTGATTGGAGGATTGGAGGGCTATGTATTTCCCCCTGAGGACCACCTTTGCTGTATCTCACAGGTTTTGGACTGATGTGTCTTCATTCTTATTGGTTTCCATGAATTGTTTAAGTTCTTCTTTGATTTCCTGTTTAATCCAAACATTCTTTTTTTTTTTTAAGATTTTTATTTATTTATTTGACAGACAGAGATCACAAGTAGGCATTGAGGCAGGCAGAGAGAGAAAGAGAGAGAGAGAGAGAGGAGGAAGCAGGCTCCTCACCAAGCAGGGAGCCCCATGCAGGGCTTGATCCCAGGACCCTCAGATCATGACCTGAGCCGAAGGCAGAGGCTTAACCCACTGAGCCACCCAGGTGCCCCAATCCAAACATTCTTAAGCAGGTGGTCTTTAGCTTCCAAGTGTTTGAATTCCTTCCAAACTTTTTCTTGTGGTTGAGTTCCAGTTTCAAAGCATTATGGTCTGAGAATATGCAGGGAATAATCTCAATCTTTTAGTATCAGTTGAGCTCTGATTTGTGACACAGTATGTGGTCTATTCTGGAGAAAGTTCCATGTGCACTCGAGAAGAATGAGTATTCTGTTGTTTTAGGGTGCAATGTTCTATGTATATCTATGAGGTCCATCTGGTCCAATGTGTCATTTAATGCTCTTGTTTCTTTATTGATTTTCTGCTTGGATGATCTGTCTATTACTTAGAGTGGCATGTTAAGATTGTATTCATATCAGAATGACTCTTTATCTTGACTAACAGTTGTCTTATGTAGTTGGCTGCTCCTGTATTGGGGGCATAAATATTTATAATTATTAGATCTTCTTGGTGGATAGACCCTTTAAGAATGATGTAGTATCCTTCTTTATCTCTGACTACAGTCTTAAGTTTAAATCTAATTTATCTGATATGAGAATTGCTATCCCAGCTTTCTTTTGAGACCCATTGGCATGAAAGATGCTTCTCCATCCTTTTACTTTCAGTCTGGATGTATCCAGGTAGTTTATTTTTGCTTTTATTTCCTCTGTCTCAGGAGACCTATCTAGAAAAATGTTGCTATGGCCCATATCAGATATATTACTGCCTGTGCTCTCTTCTAGGGTTTTTATGGTGTTAAGTCTCACCTTGGTCTTTAATCCATGTTGAGTTTGTTTTTATGTATGGTTTAAGAAAGTGTTCCAGTTTCATTCTCTTCTGTATAGATGTCCAGTTTTCCGAGCTCATTTGTTGAAGAGACTTTCCTTTTCCCATTGCATATTCTTGCCTCTCTTGTAGAAGATTAATTGACCATATAATCATGGATTTTTTCTGTGCTTTCTATCCTGTTCCATAGATCTATGTGTCTGTTTTTGTGCCAGTATCATACTGTTTTGAATAGTATAGATTTATAGTATAACTTGAAATATGATATTATAATGCCTCCAATTTTGTTTTCCTTTTTCAAGATTGTTTTGGCTTTTTTGAGACTTGTGTGGTCCCATACAAATTTTAGGGTTATTGGTTCTAGTACTGTGAAAAATGTTGGTATTTTGAAACAGATTACATTAAATCTACAGGTTGCCTTGGGCAGTATGGACAATTTAATGCTATTTGTTCTTCCAATCCATGAACATGGAATACATTTCCATTTGTGTCATCTTCAATTTCTTTGATCAATTTTTTAAAAGATTTTACTTATTTGACAGAGAGAAAGAGCACACGTAGGCAGAGCAGCAGGCAGAGAGAGAGGGAGAAGCAGGCTCTCCACTGAGCAGGAAGCCTGACGTGGGGCTCGATCCCAGGACCCTGGGATCATGACCTGAGCTGAAGGCAGATGTTTACCCAACTGAACCACTCAGGTGCCCCTCATCAATGTTTTATAGTTTTCAGAGTACAGGTCTTTCTCTTCCTTGTTTAATTTTATTCCTAGATTTTTTATCCTTTTTGGTGCAATTGTCAATGGGGTTGCTTTCTTAATTTCTCTCTGTTGCTTCATTAATAGTGTATAGAAATACAACAGATTTCTGTGTGTTGACTTTGTATCCTATGATTTTACCGAATGTTAAACTTATACATGGAAATTGTATGAAGAAAAGAAGTAGAGCAGGATAGAGGAGAATGAAAGTGTTAGGGAAGCAATTTGGAATGTTAAACACTTCATCAGGTAGGTCTCATGGAGGGACCATGGAGGCAGACTTAGAGGAGAGGAGGGAGGGACCCTTGTGGAGATCTTCAGGAGCAATATTGTAGCCAGAAGGAATAACCAGTGCAAAGACTATAACAGGAGGGTGTATTCAGCATATTTGATGAGTACCAAGAGTCTGATATGGCTGGATATAATAACCAAGGCACAAAGTAGCAAGTATGAGGTCAGAGAAGTAACATAATGTAAGGATAGTGTTAGGATAATGGTTCAATCCAGAGAACCAGGGCACCACTTTATACTTATTTTTAACGTGTAAAATAATGTTTATTGCAGCATTGTTTGTAATTATGCCAAACAATGTGTTCATCAACAGTCAACATTTGGGGTATAGCATACAGCAATGAAAAGTTACACAACCTACAGGTAAACACATGAATGAATTTCATCAGCACTGTTTTCATAGGGTTTCTTCACAGAATCTTTAAAGAATAAGCTGGAGTTCTCAGTAGACAGAGTGTTCTATAATACTAGAATCTGATACTGTGATCAATGAAACCTCAAATGCCCACCCCAACATTTGGGTTTCTACAATTTCTGTAACCACTGGAGGGCTTCCATATTTTGGTCCAATAGTCAGGCCTAGGACTGGTTCATAGCAAACTCCTTGTTTCAGTGAATCAAGGGACAGAGGTTACCATCCTTCCCACTTGGCTAGGATGAAAAGAGTTGACTTAGGGAGGAGGAAGGCATGGATTTTAAACATGGGATCTGTGGGTGAATAGTGCAATATTGGACCAAAGAAAATTTTAAAGTCTAGCCTAACATCTCTAGGAATTTAGAAGTCAAGGCTAGACCTGAGGCTTCCAGATGCCTAATTCGATATCCAGGTCTAACTGTGGTTAGAGACACACTGCTACAGTGTGAACCCCAGAAGGGATTGGACAGAAGGGTCTGCAAGAACCTAAGACTGACAGAACAAGAGCATTAGGATCGGCTTTGGTTGGTTTGCCCCGCTCAAACCTACCACCTCGCTCTATGTCTTAGACTGGTTCCTGGTGATCTCTATTGCAGCTGTTGCTCAAAGTAGTTGGCCCCTAACGTTAAATCACATCTGTCTTGCACTCCTTTAAGGGTTCCCAGCCTCTTCCCCCCTTCACTGAAGAATGGGTGCTTGATCTTCTCAGAGACTTCAGTCTTTTATTCCTCTTTCCTACTGTTGGGAATACATTCCTCATAATCTGTTCTTGAGGGAACTCCAGCTTCTTGAAGTCCTTACATCTCTTCAGAGTGTCACTCTGGCTGCTATGCTGAGAATAGACCACAGGGTCAGCAAAGGCTGAGATAAGGAGACCTAGTACAGTAATTCACATAAAAGATCACTGTGGTGGTGATAAATGGTCAGATTCTGGATAGATATTTTAAGGCAGGACCAAGAGGATTTGCTAACAGTTTATAAAAGGAATCAAAAATGTGTCCATGGAGTGTGTCAATTGCCAACAATAGAATTTGTATCATCAACTTACTTTGACAATACTCTTAATGATAGAATCCCTTCTCACATTTTTTGTCTCTCTTTATGTTTTTTCTTATGCTTCCTTTTTACCATTAAAAGAGATCCATGTTTTATATCTCCTATATTCTTTTCCTCTATCAGAGACTTCTTAAAATGACATATCAAGAAATAAAGATTTAAGTTAAATAAGAAAACCTTATCTATTTAATCCTAACCTTAAATTTGTGCATACTTTTATTGTCTTTGGAAACTAATGAAGCTTTCTTTTTAACATTGTCTTTCTGAGCCATTTACTTTACTTTCCATCTGGGAATTAGGTATTCTGCATGTAAGAGGTAGTTCTCTTCCTCTTCCCTGTGCTGAATGAAGGTAAACTGGATACTTTAGCTCTTCTGCCGCACCCCCCCCTTTTTTCTTTTCTTTTCCTTTAAGGGTGACTTTTGAGGTTTAGTAATCTCTACTTCAGCACCCTCAGATGTGGTCCTAGATCTTCTCATTTTACAGATATTCCCCCATGTTTGTGCCCACAGATGACTCTTTGGTCTGGATATTGTCTTCCTTCTTCATTCAGTTTGTCTTTTTTGTCTTTTTTCTGTAACTTCTCTTTCTGTTTTTCTATAACAATATTATCATTAGTTTTTACTTAGCTTCAACTACATCTACTTAAATATTAATACCAAGGTTTGCGCAGTGGCAGTATCGTAGCCAATGAGGTTTATCCGAGGCGCGATTATTGCTAATTAAATATTAATACTAAATAATTTGCCAACTACTCTAAGGGCACGAAGGATCTTATTTTTTTTACTGTCTTAGGAAATAAACCAGGTTTTCTTGGTGCTTATTCTGGTGGGTTGTTACAAAACTGAAATAAATAAGTTTAAAAAAAGTTTTGTTACTATTTAAAGCACTTAGTAATTTTCATTGCTTTTCTTTATAGGTTCTGGACTACCTCAATAAATTTTGCTGCTTGTTCTTTTGCTTCAAATTCCATAAAGGCAGATCTCTTTGGATGTCCAGTAGATTTATAACGTGGTAGATTTATTTAAGCAGCATTGCCACATTTTTCAAATACTTCAATCCATCTGTGATTAACATTTTAGGGAAATAACTCCTATATGCTCAATTAGGAGCAATATTAAATATTGTAGGGATTCTTACTCAGAATGTCAATAGATTCTACTTGGAATGTTAAAAAAAAAAAGAAGAAGAAGAAGAAGAAGAAGAAGAAAAGGAGTCCAATTTTTGGCCTGAGCAAAGGCCAGGATTAAGTGTTCTCACTGAAGGCAAGAAGGCTTCAGAAGGAGCAGGCTTGGAGGAAGGGCAGGAGGGCAGTTCTGAACACATTTGAGTTTGAGAAAAGAGCTCATTCCCTTTCAGATGGAGATGGTAGGTAAGCAGCTAGAGGGTCAGCTTGGAGTTTAGGGAAGAGGCTAGAGATTTATACATCTGAGAATCTGTGGCTTATTGATGATGTTTAGAAATGAGATTTGATAGAGGCACCAAATATGTCAGTATTACCAACAAGAAGAACTGATGACTTAGCCCAGAATTTTTTGCAAATTTTCACTGCAAAGTGGAATAACTCCTGAAAGTTTTTTCACTTGATAACTGTACTTTCTTTCTTTCTCTCTCTCTCTCTCTCTCTCTCTCTCAATCTCTCACACACACACACACACACACACACACACACACACACACACAAACACACCTCTACAGTCTGGATTCCTTGCCCAATATTTTGCTAAGTTTTCTAAAGATCTCCATCCATGTTCTGGATTCTTAGTCCTATCAGGCTTTAGCTCTTAGTATTCACTGCTGCAGACCACTCTGGCCCTCTTAAACCCTATCCTTTCTTGTTCCTGTGACACTGCACATCCGTGAACAGCCTCCCACCTCCCTAGCTGCTCCTTCTCAGTCTCCTTTGTCTGCTCCTCAAATATTAATATTTTGTCTTTTCTATACTTGATCTTAGCCAAAAGGCTGAGAAGCAATTGGTATTTTGTCTTTAGTACTAACTTAATTTACCCTCTATGTGCTAGGGACCCCCAAATTTGTGTATCCAGCCTAGTCCTTTCTGTTGAATTTCAGACCCATATACCCAACAGTTCATTTGTCATCTTCTGTGGATGTTTCACAGGCAAACCCTATACCCAGTTTGGTCTCCTCAATTAATGATGCCACCAATCCAGTTGCTCAAGTCAGAAAACTGAGAAATCATTCTTTTCTCTTCACACCCAACTCCTGTATATAGATAGTGTCCTATCTCTTAAATCCATCACCTCTCTGCCCCCAACTGCAACCCCTCTGGTACAGGCCAATATCATCTCTCAAGTAGACTACCAGTCAATTTCTTAACAGTTCTCCCTGCTTGCCCCTTGCAATCCATTATCCTTGTAGACCAGATATGAGCTTCCTAAAATGCAAATGTGATCATGTTACATATGTTTGTTAAGCATATGCATGTTATAAGTTTAAATCAAATAAAAAGGAATTTTCTGTCTTAGCTGAACATTTTAGGAGTAGTCTAGTTTCAGTTACAGCTTGATCTAGGGTGCAGATTATAATCTGTTACCAAGCTTTGTCTTATAGTTCCTTCCTCTCTGAGTCAGCTTTAACTTCAAGTTGCTGTGTCTTATGATAGTAAATTGGTTGCAGAATTTCTAAGTATCATATGATCACACTAGCAAATCCAACAAGAAAGGGACTCTTTCTCTCTCTGAAGCTCCAGCATTGGTCATACTGTGTTATACTGGTCCATCCCTGAGCTGCCTGGTGTGCCAAGGGGATTGGTTATGCTCAATATGTTGGGCCAATCTGAGGTCAACTCAACACAAACTATACTGGTTGACAGAAGGGACAGAATGACAAAGAGAGAAGATGAATGAGCAAACATCTTAAGTGACTTTAAAACACTTTAATGACTCTTTATCACTCTTAATGTAAGGGCTGCTCTCTTCATCAGGACCTGCAGTGATATGGTCTTTCCCTCTCCCCTAGTCTCATGTTTTGTGGTCATTTTTTCGAACTCAAGGGTCTGGTCATACTGCGTTCATTTCAGTTTTTAAATGAGGTTGTTTTTTTTTTTCCTCTCTGCCTTTTAATACAGGTCATTTTCTGACATTTGTGCTTAAAATTGGGTGGTATAATGCTCAATATTATGTGTCAACTTGGCTGGGCCATGGTTCCCAGATATGTGATCAAACATTATTCTGGATGTTTCTGTAAGGGTGCTTTTAGGTGAGATTAACATTTAAATCAATGACCTGTGAGTAAATCAAATTCCCCTCCATGATGTGTGTGGGCCTCATCTAATCAGTCAAAGGCCTGAGAACAAAAAACCTCCCCTGAGCAAGAGAGAGTTCTGCCAGCAGACAGACTTCAAGCCTGAACTGCAACATTGTGTCTTTGGGTCTCCGGACTGCAGGCCCACCCTGCAGATTTTGGACTTGCTAACATCCATAAGCACATGAGCCAATTATCTCTCTCTCTCATCTCTCTGTATACATATATATTAAATATTATATTTATTAAATAATTATTATATTATTTAATAATATAATACAATTATATATAATGCACAATAGTACAATATATAATATAATTAATAATATAAATATTATTAAATAAATATATATAAATAAATATTATATATAA
>ML102768.1:47867-122827 GCA_003697995.1 Taxidea taxus jeffersonii | reverse complement strand
TTTCTTTCTTTCTTTCTTTCTTTCTTTCTTTCTTTCTTTCTTTCTTTATGGTTTCTATTTCATTGATTTCTGCTCTGGTCTTTATTATTTTTCTTCTCCTGCTGGGTTTAGGCTTTCTTTGTTGTTCCTTCTCGAGCTCCTTTAGGTGTAGGGTTAAGTTGTGTACTTGAGACCTTTCTTGTTTCATGAGAAAGGCTTGTATTGCTATATATTTTCCTCTCAGGACTAACTTTGCTGTGTCCCACAGATTTTGAACAGTTGTGTTTTGATTATTTGTTTCAATGAACTTTTTAAAATTCTTCCTTAATTTCCTGGTTGACACATTCATTTTGTAGTAGGATGCTCTTTAGCCTCCATGCATTTGGGTTCTTTCCAAATTTCCTCTTGTGATTGAGTTCTAGCTTCAGAGCATTGTGGTCTGAAATATGCAGGGAATGATCCTAACATTTTGGTACAGGTTGAGATGTGATTTGTGACCCAGGTTGTGACCTATTCTGGAGAATGTTCCTGGTGCACTAGAGAAGAATGTGTATTCTGTTGCTTTGGGATGGAATGTTCTGAATATATCTGTGATGTCCATCTTGTTCAGTGTGTCATTTAAGGCCTTTATTTCCTTGTTGATCTTTTGCTTGGATGATCTGTCCATTTCAGTAGGGGGGGGCGGTGTTAAAGTCCCCTACTATTATTGTATTATTATCAATGTGTTTCTTTGGTTTTGTTATTAATTGGTTTATGTAGTTGGCTGTTCCCATGTTAGGGGCATAGATATTTAAAATTGTTAAACAGACCCTTTGAGTATGATATAGTGTCCTTCCTTATCTCTTACTGTAGTCTTTGGCTTAAAATCTAATTGATCTGATATAAGGATTGCCACCCCAGATTTCTTTTGATGTCCATTAGCATGGTAAATTGTTTTCCATCCTCTCACTTTAAATCTGGAGGTGTCAGTGGGTCTCAAATAAGTTTCTTACAGACATTATATTGATGGGTCTTTTTTTTTATACATTCTGATATGGTATGTCTTTTGATTAGGACATTTAGCTCATTTACATTCAGGGTAACTATTGAGAGATATGAATTTAGTGCCATCGTATTGCCTGTAAGGTGACTGTTACTGTATATTGTCTCTGTTCCTTTCTGGTCTACTTCTTTTAGGCTCTCTCTTTGCTTACAGGACCCTTTCAATATTTCCTGTAGAGCTGGTTTGGTGTTTACAACCTCTTTTCATTTCTGTTTGTCCTGGAAGCTTTTTATCTCTCCTTCTATTTTCAATGGTAACCTAGCTGGTTATAGCATTCTTGGCTGCATGTTTTTCTCATTTAGTGCTATGTATCATGGCCAGTTCTTTCTGGCCTGCCAGGTCTCTGTGGATAAGTCCGCTGCCAATCTAATATTTTTACCATTGTATGTTACAGACTTCTTGTCCCGGGCTGTTTTCAGGATTTTCTCTTTGTCACTAAGAATTGTAAGTTTTACTATTAGATGACGGGGTGTGGACCTATTCTTATTGATTTTGAGAGGAATTCTCTGCACTTCCTGGATTTTGATGCCTGTTCCCTTTGCCATATTAGGGAAATTCTCTATAATAATTTGCTCCAATATACCTTCTGCCCTCCTCTCTCTTTCTTCTTCTTCTGGAATCCCAACTCTTCTAATATTGTTTCATCTTATGGTATCACTTATCTCTCAAATTCTCCCCTCATGGTCCAGTAGTTGTTTGTTTCTCTTTTGCTTAGCTTCTTTTTCTCCATCATTTGGTCTTCTATATCATTAAATCTCTCTTCTGTCTCACTTATCCTAGCAATAAGAGCCTCCATTTTTTATTGTACCTCATTAATAGCTTTTTTGATTTCAGCTTGTTTAGATTTTAGTTCTTTTATTTCTCCAGAAAGGGCTTTTATTTCTCCAGATAGGGTTTCTCTAATATCTTCCATCCCTTTTTTGAGCCCAGCTAGGACCTTGAGAATTGTCATTCTGAACTCTAGATATGATATATTAGCAATGTCCATATTGATTAGGTCCCTAGCCTTTGGTACTGACTCTTGTTCTTTTTTTTGTGGAGAGTTTTTCCACCTTGTCATTTTATCCAGATAAGAATATATGAATGAGAGAATAAAATACTAAAAGGGTGGCAAGGACCCCAGAAAAATGTGCATTAACCAAATCAGAAGAGACCCCAAATCATGTGGAGAAGAAAGGGGATAAAAAAGAAGTTAAAAATTAAAAAAAAGAGAGAGAAAGAAAATATATATATTAGACTGGTGAATAGAACAGTGCCACCCACTTGGTTATGGGAGTGTTTTGGTCTCTTAGAAGAAACTACCTCCCAAAAATTTTAAGAAAGAAATTACGCGTGCGTGCGCACGCGCACACACACACACACACACACACACACACACATACATACACACAAAAATAAGGGTAAACATGATGAAGGGATGGAATATGACTGTAAAGGTGAAAATTTTTTAAAAATTCTAAAAAAGGAGTTGATAAGTTGGTTGAGAAAAAAAAAAAAAAGAAAATGGAGAGAATTGCTCAGGCTGGAGACTAGAACAAACCCATGTGCTAGATTTAGGGTATATTTTGATCTATTAGAAGAAGTTGTATCTCAAATTTCTTAGAAGAAAAAACCCTATGTGTATACAAAAGATAAGGTTAGATACAATGAAAGTTAAAATATGACAATAATAATAAAGGTTCAAAAAGATTTTTTAAGGAAAGGTATTGTTAAACTAGTTGAGAAACATTAAAAGAGGAAAGAGTAAAAGTTAAAAAATTAGAATAAGAAAAAAAATTTTTTTAATTAATTAACTTTGCAAGACTAAAGAATCATGGGTAGAAAGCCATGAATTCCAGCTTTTCTTTCCCCTCCTCTGGAATTCCGCTGTTCTCCTTGATCAGTGAGCTTGGTCTTGGCTGGATTTCTTGCTGAGCTTCTGGGGAAGGGGCCTGTTGTAGTGCCTCTCAAGTGTCTTTTCCTGAGGCAGAACTGCACTGTTCTTGCCAGGGGCCAGGCTAAGTAATCTGCCTGGGTTCGCTTTTGTCCCCTGAATGCCTTCTGTAGAGCTCTGGAGGACAGGAATGAAAGTGCCGGCCTCCCAATCTCTGGTCCAGAGGAGCCAAGAGCTCAGGGCCCCAACCTCAGTGTGCACTTGGAGAAAAGTGACCAATCACTTCCTTCTTCCTTGTCTCTGGCCTTACTCTGAGCTCACCCTCCCTGTAACCGAGTGTTTCTGTCTCTGGCACATGGCCCCGTTTGGGGTCTCCAAACCCAACAAATCCCTGCCACTCTTCCAGGGGGGCTCCCCAGATCTGCCACTTGTGGGGTCCCTGCTCAGAGAGCAGTGTCCTGGCTGCCACAGGTTACAGTTCAAGGTAACCCCAAGCTGAGAGCTCATTCCTCAACTCCGTCTCTGTAGCCAGCTTTCCCACTCTAATACCTGCGATCTTTGCTACACTCACATACCCCCAATCCTTCTGTGACCCCGCAGGACCTGAGACCACACTGTCTCTGCGAGGGCTCCACCCCTTCTTAGCCTCTGGAACAATGTTCCTCAGTGGAACAGACTTTTAAAAGTTCTGATTTTGTGCTCCGTTGCACTGCCACTTGCTGGGAACAGGCCCCTCCCCATCACAGGCCCCTCCCCACCACAGTCTATCTTCTCGTTGCTTCATACTCACTTCTCCACAGATCCTACCTTTTAGAAAGTAGTCAGTTTTCTGTTTCTAGAATTGCTGCTCTTCTCCTTGATCTCCTGTTGGATTTGTAGATGTTTAGAATAGTTTGATAACTCTCTAGCTGAACTACTGCTACCTGATGTCATCTCAGCCTGCTACTCCTCTGTCATCTTGTCTCCCCCCCATGATAGAATATTTTAATAAAAACTATGCTTCAGAGTTTCTAACTTGGGTAGAAACATGGGCTGAAGATACTTTGTAGCCATGATGTCAAGATATATTTGAAATAGAAAGGATTTTTGCATTTGGCACAAAACCAAGTTTTTATGATTATCAAATGCCATAACATCTTCTGCAGATCCCCATGAGTATAAAGAAAAAAGGAGATGAAAGAACCACGTGACCACTTAGTGAAGGGTAAGTACCTCACAGTTTAAATAGAATGTTTCTTTTCCTTTCCAGTTTATTGAGATTTAAGTGACATATACCACCATGTAAGCTTAAGATATATAGCATGACGACTTGACTTATATATATTGCAGAATGATTACCACAGTAAGCAGCATCCATTACATCATATAGTTACAAAAATAATTTCTTCATTGTGTAGAGAATTTTAAAAATCTATCCTCTTAGCAACTTTCAAATATACATATAGGAGTTCTCACTATAGCTATAGTTCTTCTTAGAACCGGAAGTTTGTACCTTTTGACCACCTTCACCCAATTTCTCTACCCTCTTTGCCTTGCCTCTGGCAAACAAAAATCTGGTCCCTTTTTTGTAGGTTTGGTTTTGCTAGCTTCCACATCTAAGTGGGATTTCATATTTGTCCTTTTTGGTCTTACTTCACTTAGCATAATGCTCTCAAGATCAATCCATATTGTCACAAATGGCAGGTTTACCATTTAATGGCTGAATAGTATTCTAGTGTGTGTGTATATATAAACACATATCCCACAATTACATTACAATTTTAGTATCCATTCATCCATCAATGGACACTTATGTTGTTTCCATATCTTAGCTATTGTAAGTAATGCTGCCATGAACAAGGAAGGGGCAGATACCTCTTCAACATAGTAATTTCATTTTCTTCATATAAATACCCAGAAGTAGAATTTTAGAATCATAGTTCTTTTTCTAATTTTTTGAGAAATTTCCATCCTGTTTGCCCTGGTGGTTATAACCAACTGAAGTTCTCACCAAAAGTACACAAAATTCCTTTTTTCCATATTCTTACCAATATTTGTTTTGTCTTTATCTTTTTGATACTAGCCATTCTAACAGTTATGACACGAGACCTTCTACCATTGTGGTTTTGATTTGAATTTTTCTTGTAATTAATGTAATGTTGAGTGTAATGTTGAACATCTTTTCACATACTTGTTTACCATTTGAATATCTTCTTTGGAAAAAGTGTCTATTCAAGACCTTTGCCCATTTCAAATTATGTTTTTTCGCTACTGAGTTGTATGAGTTCTTTATATATTTTCAATATTAAGGTCTTATCAAATATGTGGTTTGTAAATATTTTCTCCAGTCCAAAGGTTGTCTTTTCATTTTCGTAATGATTTCCTTTGCTGTGCAGAGCCTTCTAGTTTGATATAGTCCCACTTGATTTTTTTTAATGTGTTGCTTGTGCTTTAGATGTTATATCCAAAAAAAAAGTTGTAAAAAACCATGTCAAAGAGCTTTATTTTTAAGTCTTTAATCCTTCTTGAGTTAATGTTCATGATGGTGAGATAGGGGTCTAATTTTATTTTCTTTTAACATGTAGAAGTCTCATTTTCCCAGCATGATTTGTTGAAGAGACCATCTTTTTTCCATTGAATATTTTTGACTCCCTTGCCAAATACTAGTTGACCATATATGGAGGGGTTTATTTCCGAGTTTTTAATTGTGTTCCATTGGTGTATGTGTCTTTTTCTGTTGGTATGATAATGCTCTGATTGTAAAATATTTTTAAAAATTTTTTTATTAACATATAATGTATTATTAGTTTTAGTAGTACAGGTCTGTGATTCATCAGTCTTAAACAATTCACAGGGCTCACCATAGCACATACCCTCCCCCATGTCCATCACCCAGCCAAGCCATCCCCCCCACACCCTCCACTCCAGCAACCCTCAGTTTGTTTCCTGGGATTAAGAATCTCTTATGGTTTGTTTCCCTCTCTGGTTTCATCTTATTTCACTTTTCCCTCCCTTCCCCTATGATCTTCTGTCTTGTTTCTTCAAATTCCTCATATCAGTGAAATCATATGATAATTACCTTTCTCTGATTGACTTATTTTGCTTACCCTAATAGCCTCTAGTTCCATCCACATCATTGCAAATGGCAAGATTGCTTTTTTTGATGGCCGCATAGTATTCCACAGTATATATGTATATACCACATCTTCTTTATCCATTCATATGTTGATGGACATCTAGGCTCTTTCTATAGTTTGGCTATTGTGGACATTGTTGCTATAAACATTGGGGTGCATGTGCCCCTTCAGATCACTACATTTGTATCTTTGGAGTAAATACCCAGTAGTACAATTGCTGGGTCATAGTGTAGTTCTATTTTCAACTTTTTGAGGAACCTCCATACTGTTTTCCAGAGTGGCTGTACCAGCTTGCTTTCTCACCAACATTGTAGAAAGGTTCCCCTTTCTCCAGATCCTTGATTATAAAAGATGTTTAGTATAGTTTACAATCAGGACTTTGAATGTCTCCAGTTTAGTTGTTTCTTCTCAGGATTGCTTTGGCTATTTGGGGTCTTTAATGGTTCCATATGAATTTTAGGATTATTTTTCTACTTCTGTAAAAAATGCCATTGGAATCCTGATAGAGATTGCATTAAAGGTACTGATGGCTTGAATAGAATATCTTAGAAAGCTATTTCATGCTGGTGCAAACTGGTACATTTTAAGAATTCAAATAAAACTTCCATTTTCAAGCCTTCCAATTTAAGCACCAAGGAATCAGAATGATAGGTACTAATAGAGGTATTCTTTTTAGTTTGAAATAATATGATTCAGATATAACAACTCTAACATTTCCTGCAAATAGGATCAAATTATAAAAGGAATATGCTTTTTTTTTTTCCAGATAAAATAGCTTGACAGAACAGTGCTTTCAGCAATCTAGTCTGCAGTGGTATAAATATAAAACAATGCTTTCAGCAATCTAGTCTGCAGTGGTATAAAAAAATCTTTTTTTATATTATTATAAAATCTGTTTCATTTTTACATTTTCTTATCCCTAAATAAACCATTATGTTGCTATAACTTTTATCTCTCTTTCTCTAGCTTTTTATTGTAGGATATTATAGATTCACACATAATTGTAACACAGATCCATATATTCATCCAATTTTCCCAAGATGGAAATATCTTTCTTAATTAAACTATGAATCACAACAAGGATATTGGCATTGAAAAAATCTTTTTACCTTATTCAAGTCCACCAATTTTACTTGCACTAGCTTTGTGCATGTATGTGTGTTTAGTTATTTACTATTTTATCAAATGTTTACATTCATGTGACCACTATGTGAGTCAAGATGCAGAACAGTTTCATCACAAGGATCCCACATGTTGTCTTGGAGTCACAGCCACCTGTGTCTATTACTACCTCAAGCCCTGACAACAATGAATCTGTTTTCATCATTCTAATTGTCACTTAAAATGCTGATAAGTAGAATCATATAGCATGTAACCATTTAAGATGGACTTTTTGTGCTCAAAATAATTGTCGGACTGGATCTAAGATGTTATGTGTATCAACAGTGTCTTTATTGATAAGTCTTATTCCATGAAATGGATGTACCACCGTTTAACAGTTCACTCATTAAAGGTACCAGTTTGTGACTGTGCAAATGATCAAAGCTGCTATAAACATTTGTATGCAGATTTTGTATGAACATAGGATCTCATTTTTTAAAATTTTTTTGTATTTTATTAACATATAATGTATTATTTGCCTCAGGGATACAGGTATGTGAACCACCAGGTTTACATACTTCACAGCACTCCATGTACCATAGCACATACCTTCCCCAATGTCCATAACCCAATCACCCTCTCCCTACCCACCCCCCCTCCAGCAACCCTCAGTTTGTTTTGTGAGATTAAGAGTCTCTTATGGTTTCCTCTCCCTCCCGATCCCATCTTGTTTCATTTTTCCTTCACAATCCCACATACCCCCCAACTTCCTCATCAGAGTTCCCTCAGCTCTCTACTTCCTCATATCAGGGAGATCATATGATAATTGTCTTTCTCTGATTGACTTATTTTGCTCAGCATAATACCCTCCAGTTCCATAGTATCTCATTTAATAGAAATTAATGCCAAACATTGCAATTGCTGGATCATATGGGAAGTGCATGCTTAGATTTTTTAAGAAATTGCCAAGTGTATTTTAGGATGTCTGGATCCTTTAACATTTCTTGAGGCAATACATGAATGATGCATTTTTCCCCACATTTTTACCAGCATTTAGTATTAGTATAGTTTATTTTTACTTGGCTGTTTTTGATAGGAGCTATTGCTACTTCATTTTGGTCTTAACTGAATTTTCCTTAATGGCTAATGCACATATTTTATGGGTAGCCTATATGTATATAGGGTGCCCATATAGGGCACCAATTATATATATTATATTAGTGTATAAATATAACTACTCCAGTGAAATGTCTGTACATGTATTTATCCATTTTCTCATTATAGTTTTGGGTTCCACCCCTCCCCCAGATAAGTTTACAAAGTTAAATATCTAGAGAGAAGTCATTTCTAAAATTTGGAAATTTAACTGTCTCAGTATTCTAGCTATTTTTCCCCCAATCCTCTTCACAGGGCCTTTATCAAGGCAAAGTTTTAAATTTATTTATGTATTTATTTTTTTAAGTAGGTTTCATAGCCAGTATGGAGCCCAATGCAGAGCTTGAATTCACAGTCCTGAGATCAAGATCTGACCTGATATCAAGAGTTGGATGCTTAACTGACTGAACCACCTGGGTACCCCCAAAGTTTTAAGTTTGATGTGGTTCAATTCATCAACTTTTTCTTTTAGGGAATTATGCTTCTAGTTTCAGTTTTAAGAATTCTTTACAGAGCCCTAGGTCAGAATTTTTTTTCTTCAGTTTTTATCCTAATGTTTTACCCTTTAAAATATAATATGAATTATTTATTTTTAATAATTTTTAATAAATATTTAATAATTATTTAGAGCATGCAAGGGGACAGAGAAGGAGAGAATTTTTTTTTTAAAGATTTTATTTATTTACTTGAGGGAGAGAGAGAGAGCATGAGAGGGGAGAGGATCAGAGGGAGAAGCAGACTCTCTGTTGAGTGGGGAGCCTGATGTGGGACTCAATCCCAGGACTCAAGGATCAAGACCTGAGCTGAAGGCAGTTGCCTAACCAGCTGAGCCACACAGGCACCCAAGGAGAGGGAGAGAATCTTAAGCAGGCTCCATGCCACAGTGGAGCTTGACACAGGGCTTAATCTCATGACCCTGAGATCATGACCTAAGCAGAAATCAAGAGTCAGATGCTTAACTGACTGTGCCACCCAGGCACCCCTAAATATTTAAATTGTGAGTTCAGGTTTGTACAAAGTGTTAAGTTAATGTTGAGATTCATTTGTATATCCAGTTGTTTCAGGATTTTTTTTTTTGAAAAGGTGATCTTTTCTTTACTGAACTATTTTTCCCCCTTGTTAAAAAAAAATTTCAGTTGGACATATTGATGTTGGTAAATTTTGGTCTTCCCTATTTTTCTCCTTTAGTCTTTTTGTCTATTTCTCCAGCAATACCACATTGTTTTGATTACTGTAGTTCTACGATAAGCCTTAATACTGGATAGAGAAATTTCTCCCATTATATTCTTTTCTAAAATTTTTTTGAAAAATTCTATCATCTGAACTTTGCACCCAAATTTTAAAATAAGTTTGTCTATGAGACACAAAGATGCATTTTTCCAAAGAAGACACACAGATGGCTAATACAGGAAAATCCATCATCAGGGAAAATACAAATCAAAACTACAATGAGATACCACCTCACACCAGATTCTTTCAGCCTACTCTTCTGGGACTCAGATGGTATGATTGATAGATTTTTTTTTTTCTTATACTCCTGTAATTTCCTGAAATTCCAATCAGTTGTTCCCTTTTTTTTCTTTCTTTTGTTCAGATTATGTAACTCTGTTGTTCTAGCAGCATGTTTATAGATTCCCTTGAGTCTCTGAGCTTTCCATTCTACTGTTGAGCTTATCCATTTAGCTGTATTTGTTACTGTATCTTTTAGTACTAAAACCCATTTGATTCTCTTAAAATGGTTTTTATTGAGTTAAAATTATATATAACATGAAATTCACTATTTTATCCACATTAAGTTGTGTGATTCATTGGTTTTCAGTATATTCACAATATTGCACATCATCACCACTAATTCCTGAACATTTTCATGACACTTGTAATATTGCAATTTATAATTAAAAATATATACTTGGGTTTTATCCCTGTTTCTGCCACAGAGCTCCCCAAAGACTTAGGACTTTCCTAAGTGATTAGAGCAATAAAGCTATCTGTATTAAGTTAATGAAACAACTTTTGGAAAACACCTAGGAATTGGGACTCACTGCCCATAGAGCCAACCATTTGAGTAGAAAGCTGTTGTCCTACCACCCTTCCCTATGGCAGGGAAAGGGAGAGTGGTTGGTGGTCGAATCAACTGCCAATAGCCAGTGATTCAATCAACCATGCTTCTGTAACAATTAAAACCAGAAAGGATAGAGTTAAAAGTGTTTCCAGATTGGTGAACACACAGATTTGGGAAGAGTAGCATGCTCAGAGGGGGCATGGAAGCTCTGTGCCCTTCCATATACATTTCCCTATGTGTCTATTCCATCTGGCTGGTCTAGTAATGTGCAGCTTAGAAATGTTCATACTATTTTCTTATCCATTTCTGGAAGATCAGTGCTAATGTCCACATGTCTATTTCTAAATGTGGTAATATGATTCTTTTTTCTTTTAACTTATTTAGTTTGTCCATGTTCTTGATCTTTTAAAAAATTTGATTTTAATTCTTTTTCTTCATTGTACTACTGTTCTATTTCATTCAATTTTTTTCTTGTATTTAATTTTCTTTCCCTATTTCTTAAAGTAGAAAGTTAGTTTATAAGTTTGATCTCTGTCATTCTTTTATTTTTTATTTATTTTTCTTATAAACATATAATGTATTATTAGTCCCAGGGGTACAGGACTATGAATCACCAGGTTTACACACTTCACAGCACTCACCATAGCACATATCCTCCCTAATGTCCATAACCCCACCAACCTCTCCCTACACCCCTCCCCTCGGCCCCCCTCAGTTTGTTGTATGACATTAAGACTCTCTTTTGGTTTGTCTCCCTCCCAATCCCATCTTGTTTCATTTATTCTTTTCTTAACCCCCCAAACTCCCCATGTTGCATTTCCACTTCCTCATATCAGGGAGATCATATGATAGTTATCTTTCTCCAATTGACTTATTTTGCTGAGCATAATACCCTCTAGTTCCATCCATGTCATTGCAAATCACAAGATTTCATTTATTTGATGGCTGCATAGTATTCCATTGTATATATATACCACCTCTTCTTTATCCATTTATCTGTTGATGGACATCTAGGTTCTTTCCATAGTTTGGCTATTGTGGACATTGCTGCTATAAACATTCGGGTACATGTGCCCCTTCAGATCTTTTGTATCCTTTTTGTATCTTTAGGGTAAATACCCAGTAGTGCAATTGCTGGGTCATAAGGTCGCTCTATTTTCAACTTTTTGAGGAACCTCCATGCTGTTTTCCAGAGTGGTTGCACCAGCTGGCATCCCCACCAACAGTGTAGGAGGGTTCCCTTTCTCTGCATCCTCACCAGCATCTGTCATTTCCTGACTTGTTCATTTTAGCCATCCTGACTGGTGTGAAGTGGTATCTCATTGTGGTTTTGATTTGTATTTCCCTGATGCCCAGTGATGTGGAGCACTTTTTCATGTGTCTGTTGGCCATCTGGATGTCTTCTTTGCAGAAATGTCTGTTCATGTCCTCTGCCCATTTCTTGATTGGATTATTTGTTCTTTGGGTGTTGAGTTTGCTAAGCTCTATAGATGTTGGATACTAGCCCTTTTTCTGATGTCATTTGCAAATATCATTCTGTCAGTTGTCTTTTGGTTTTGTTACTGTATCCTTTGCTGTGCAAAAACTTTTGATCTTGATGAAGTCCCAATAGTTCATTTTTGCCCGTGGCGTTGTTTCTAGGAAGAAGTTGCTGTGGCTGAGGTCGAAGAGGTTGCTGCCTCTGTTCTCCTCAAGGATTTTGATGGACTCCTTTCTCACATTGAAGTCCTTCATCCATTTTGAGTCTATTTTCATGTGTGGTGTAAGGAAATGGTCCAATTTCATTTTTCTGCATGTGGCTGTCCAATTTTCCCAACACCATTTGTTGAAGAGACTGTCTTTTCCATTGGACATTCTTTCCTGCTTTGTCGAAGATTAGTTGACCATAGAGTTGAGGGTCTATTTCTGGGCTTTCTATTCTGTTCCACTGAGCTATGTGTCTGTTTTTGTGCTGGTACCATACTGTCTTGATGATGACAGCTTTGTAATAGAGCTTGAAGTCCGGAATTGTGATGCCACCAACTTTTGTTTTCTTTTTCAATATTCCTTTGTGTATTTGAAGTCTTTTCTGGTTCCATATAAATTTTAGGATTATTTGTTTCATTTCTTTGAAAAAAATGGATGGCATTTTGATAGGCATTGCATTAAATAGCTTTAGGTAGTGTACATAGCTTTAGGTAGCTATAGATAGCTTTAGGCAGCATAGACATTTTCACAATATTTCTTCTTCTAATCTATGAGCATGGAACATTTTTCCATTTCTTTGTGTCTTCATCAATTTCTTTCATGAGTACTTTATAGTTTTCTGAGTTTAGATTCTTTGCCTGATTGGTTAGGTTTATTCCTATGTATCTTATGGTTTTGGGTACAATTGTAAATGGGATTGACTCCTTAATTTCTCTTTCTTCTGTCTTGGTGTAAAGAAATGCAACTGATTTCTGTGCATTTTTTATATCCTGACACTTTACTGAACTCCTGTACAAGTTCTAGCAGTTTTGGAGTGGAGTTTTTGGGTTTTACACATACAGTATCATATCATCTGCAAAGAGTGATAGTTTGACTTCTTCTTTGCCGATTTAGATGCCTTTAATTTCTTTTTGTTGTCTGCTTGCTGAGGCTAGGACTTCTAGTACTATGTTGAATAGCAGTAGTGATAATGGACATTCCTGCCCTGTTCCTGACCTTAGCGGAAAAACTGTCAGTTTTTCTCCATTGAGAATGATATTTGTCATGGGTTTTTCATAGCTGGCTTTGATAATATTGAGGTATGTGCCCTTTATCCCTACACTTTGAAGTTTTGATCAGGAAAGGATGTTGTACTTTGCTAAACGCTTTTTCAGCATCCATTGAGAGTATCATACAGTTCTTGTTCTTTCATTAATGTATTGTATCACATTGATTGTTTTGCAGATGTTGAAACAACCTTGCACCCCTGGAATATATCCTACTTGGTCGTGGTGAATAATCCTTTTAACGTGCTGTTGGATCCTATTGGCTCATATTTTGGTGAGAATTTTCGCATCCATTTTCATCAAGGATATTGGTCTGTAATTCTCTTTTTTGATAGGATCCTTATCTGGTTTTGGGATGAAGGTGATGCTGCCCTCATAAAATGAGTTTGGAAGTTTTCCTTCCATTTCTATTTTTTGGAACAGTTTCAGGAGAATAGGAATTAATTCTTCTTTAAATGTTTGGTAGAATTCCCCTGGGAAGCCATCTGGCCCTGGGCTTTTGTTTGGAGATTTTTGATGACTGTTTCAATCTCCTTACTGGTTATGGGCCTATTCAGGTTTTCTATTTCTTCCTGGTTCAGTTGTGGTAGTTTATATGTCTTTAGAAAAGTATCCATTTCTTCCAGATTGTCAAATTTGTTGGCATAGAGTTGTTCATAATATGTTCTTATGATTGTTTGTATTTCTTTGGTGTTCGTTGTGATCTCTCCTCTTTCATTCATAATTTTATTTATTTGGGTCCTTTCTCTTCTCTCTTTGATAAGTCTGGCCAGGGGTTTATCAATCTTATTAATTCTTTCAAAGAACCAGCTCCTAGTTTCATTGATTTGTTCTATTGTTTTTTTTTTTTTTGTTTCTATTTCATTGATTTCTGCTCTGATCTTTATGATTTCTCTTCTTCTGCTGGGTTTTGGCTTTCTTTGTTGTTCTTTCTCAAGCTCCTTTAGGTGTAGGGTTAGGTTGTGTATTTGAGACCTTTCTTGTTTCTTGAGAAAGGCTTGCATCACTATATATTTTCCTCTCAGGACTGCCTTTGCTGTTTCCCACAGATTTTGGACTGTTGTGTTTTCATTATCATTTGTTTCCATCATTTTTTTTAATTCTTCTTTCATTTCCTGGTTGACCCATTCATTTTTTAGAAGGATGCTGTTGAGTCTCCATGTATTTGTGCTCTTTCCAAATTTCCTCTTGTGACTGAGTTCTAGCTTCAGAGCATTGTGGTCTGAAAATATGCAGGGAATGATCCCAATCTTTTGATACCCGTTGAGACCTGATTTATGACCCAGGATGTGATGTATTCTGGAGAATGTTCCATATGCACTAGAGAAGAATGTATATTCAGTTGCTTTGGGATGGAATGTTCTGAATACATCTGTGATGTCCATCTGGTCCAGTGTGTCATTTAAGACCTTTATATCCTTGTTGATCTTTTGCTTGGATGATCTGTCCATTTCAGTGAGGGGAGTGTTAAAGTCCCTTACTATTATTGTATTATTGCCAATGTGTTTCTTTGATGTTGTTATTAATTGGTTTATATAGTTGGCTGCTCCCATGTTAGGGCAATAGATATTTAAAATTGTTAGATCTTCTTTTTGGACAGACCCTTTGAGTATGACATAGTGTCCTTCCTCATCTCTTATTATAGTCTTTGGCTTAAAATCTAATTGATCTGATATAAGGATTGCCACCCCAGCTTTCTTCTGATGTCCATTAGCATGGTAAATTTTTTTCCACCCCCTCACTGTAAGTCTGGAGGTGTCTTCAGGTCTATAATGAGTTTCTTATAGGCAGAAAATTGATGGGTTTTGTTTTTTTATCCATTCTGATACCCTGTGTCTTTTGATTGGGGCATTTAGCCCATATACATTCAGGGTAACTATTGAGAGATATGAATTTAGTGCCATTGTATTGCCCGTAAGGTGACTGTTACTGTATATTGTCTTTGATCCTTTCTGATCTACTACTTTTAGGGTCCCTCTTTGCTTAGAGGACCCCTTTCAATATTTCCTGTAGACCTGGTTTGGTGTTTGCAAATTCTTTCAGTATTTGTTTGTCATGGAAGCTGGATATAGTATTCTTGGCTGCATGTTTTTTCTCATTTAGTGCTCTGAATATATCATGCCACTTCTTTTTGGCCTGCCAAGTATCTGTGGATAAGTCTGCTGCCAATCTAATATTTTCACCATTGTATGTTACAGACTTCTTGTCCCAGGCTGCTTTCAGGATTTTCTTTGTCACTAAGACTTGTAAATTTTACTATTAGTTGACAGGGTGTGGACCTATCCTTACTGATTTTGAGGGGGATTGTCTGCACCTCCTGGATTTTGATGCTTGTTCCCTTTGCCATATTAGGGAAATTCTGTAGAATAGTTCTAATATATCTTCTGCTCCCCTCTTTCTTCTTCTTCTGGAATCCCAGTTATTCTAATGTTGTTCATTTTATGGTATCACTTATCTCTCGAATCCTCCCCTCATGGTCCAGTAGTTGTCTCTATTTTGCTCAGCTTCTTTATCCTTGTCATTTTGTCTTCTATATCACTAATTCTGTCTTCTGCCTCATTTATCCTAGCAGTAAGAGCCTCCATTTTTTATTGCACCTCATTAATAGCTTTTTTGATTTCAACTTGGTTAGATTTTAGTTATTTTATTTCTCCAGAAAGGGCTTTTATTTCTCTGGACAGGGTTTCTCTAATATCTTCCATCCATTTTTTGAGCCCAGCTAGAATCTTGGAATCATCATTCTGAACTCTAGATCTGACATATCACCAATGTCTGTATTGATTAGGTCCCTAGCCTTTGGTACTGCCTCTTGTTCTTTTTTTTGTGGTGAGTTTTTCCACCTTGTCATTTTGTCCAGATAAGATTATATGAAAGAGCAAATGAAATATGGATAGGGTGGCAAAGACCCCAGGAAAATGTGCTTTAACCAAATCAGAAGAGACCCCAAATCATGGGGGGTGGGGGGGAATAGAGGAGGTAAAAAGAAGTTCAGAAAAAAAGTAAAAAAAAGAAAACAAATTAAGAAAAATATAAAAATGAATATATATATATTAGACTGGTGACTAGACCAGGGTCACCCACTTAATTTTGGGAGTATTTTGGTCTCTTAGAGGAAACTAACTCCCAAATTTTAAAGAATGAAACAGATATATAATGGTAAACACAATAAAGGGATGGAATATGACTATAAAAAGGAAAAAAGAATTAAATTTCTAACAAAGGAGTTGATAAGGTAAGTTGGTTGGGAGAATAAAAGAAAGAAAATGGAGAGAATTTGCTCGGGCTAGAGACTAGATCAGGCCCGATGCTAGATTTAGGGTGTATTTTAATCTATTAGAAGAAGTTGTACCCCAACTTTTTTAGAACAAAATACCCTTTGTGTATACAAAAATAAAGTTAGATACAATAAAGGATAAAATATGACTATAATATTGAAGTTTAAAAATAGATTTTTTAATGAAAGGTATTAAGATAAACTAGTTAAAAAACGTTAAAAGAGGAAAAAAGTTAAAAATTAGCAGAAGAAAAAAAATTAAAAAAATTAATTAACTTTGCAAGACTAAAGATTCATGGGGAGAAAGCCATGAACCCCATGCTTTGCTTTCTCCTCCTCTGGAATTCCGCTATTCTCCTTGGTAAGTGAACTTGGTCTTGGTTGGATTTCTTGTTGATTCTGGGGGAGGGGCCTGTTGTAGTGATTTTCAAGTGTCTTTGCCCCAGGCTGAATTGCACCGCCCTTACCAGGGGCCGGGCTAAGTAATTTGCTCAGGTTCCCTTTTGGGAGCTTTTGTTCCCTGAATGCTTTCTGTAGAGTTCCAGAGGATGGGAATGAAAATGGCGGCCTCCCAATCTCCAGCCTAGAGGAGCCGAGAGCTTGGCGCCTCACTCTTCAGTGCATCCTCAGAGAAAAGCTCACCCCTGTCTCCCTGGGCTTCAGCTGTGCTTGGAGAAAAGTGCTCAATCACTCCCATCTCACTGGCCTCCGGCTGTGCTCTGAGCTCATCCAGTCTGTGACCAAGCGTCTCTGTCTCTGGCACACAGCCCCACCTGGAGTCTCCAAACCCTGCAGATCCCTGAGCTCTTCCAGGTCGGGGTCTCCCCAGATCTTGTGGGGACCCCATGCACAGAGCACCGGCCTGTGTCACGGATTATGGTTCAAGGTAACCCCAAGTTGAGAGCTCACTCCTCGGCTCTGTCTCCATAGGCAGCTTCCCTGCTCTAATACCTGCAAGCTCTGCAACACTCAGACACATCCGATCCTTCTGTGACCCTGCGGGATCTGAGGCCACACTGTCCCCGCGAGGGCTTCACCCCGGTTTAGCCTCTGGAGTGATGTCCCTCAGTGGAGTAGACTTTTTAAAGTCCTGATTTTGTGCTCTGTTGTTCCACCGCTTGCCGGGAGCCGGCCCCTCCCCCAAGGGTCTATCTTCCCATCGCTTTGGATTCACTTCTCTGCTGGTCCTACCTTTCAGAAAGTGGTCAATTTTCTGTTTCTAGAATTGTTGCTCTTCTCTTCAATCTCCTGTTGGATTTGTAGGTGTTCAGAATGGTTTGATAAGCTATCTAGCTGATCCCTTGCTACCTGATGTCTTCTCAGACTGCTACTTCCCCACTATCTTGACTACTCCCCCCCTTCTCTGTCATTCTTGATGTGGGATTTAGAGTTATAAATTTCCCTTTAAGCACTATTTTCTGTGCATACCACAATTTTCATATGCTGGTTTTTAATTTCAAACTATTATATAATTTAATTATTTGATCCGTTAGCTATTTAGGTGTATGTTGTTTAATTTCCACATGTTAGCTTCTAAATTTCTTTCTGTATATGATTCCAAGTTCATTCCATTGTAGTCAGAGAACATACTTTATTTCACTGTTACAAAACACATTGATTTTTGTTTTATGGATCAACATACAGTTTGTCTTATACAGTTGAGAAGAATGTGTATTCTAACATTGATAGATGGAGGTTTCTGTATATCTCTCTCAATTGTAATGTTGTCAAATTATTTTCTTGTTGATCCTTTCTCTACTTGTTGTATTCATTATTTAAAGTGAGGTATTGAGGGATGCCTGGGTGGCTCAGTTGGTTAAGCGGCTGCCTTCGGCTCAGGTCATGATCCCAGCATCCTGGGATTGAGTCCCACATTGGGCTCCTTGCTCGGCAGGGAGCCTGCTTCTCCCTCTGCCTCTGCCTGCCTCTCTGTCTGCCTGTGCTCGCTCTCTAACTAATGAATAAATAAAATCTTTAAAAAAAATAAAAAATAAAGTGGGGTATTGAAAGTTCTATCCATTCATGTTGTACTATTTATACCTTAAATTATGTCAGCTTTAGCTTAATATGGTTTTAAATGTTGTTTTTTAACTGCCTATATGTTCATAAATGTTATATTTTCTTAAGTCTTTCTTTCTCTCTAGTAATGAATGTTCTTAATGTTTAGTGTGTCTGGCATTTGTATAGTCCCTCTCTCCTGTGGTTACTGTTTGTCTGGAAAATATTTAACCATCCTTCTACTTTTAGCCTATTTGTATCTTCGGATTTCAAGTCTCTTGTAAGTAGCCCATAGTTGGATATATTTTTTTTAATCCATACTGTCAATTTCTTCCTTTTAAACTGAAGAGGTTGGCCCATTTACATCTAATGTAATCACTTGTAAGAAGGACTTACTCATAGCAGTCTGCTTTTTTAAATTTGTTTTTATCTTTTTATATCAAACAAATATTTTACATCGCACCATTTTAATTCCCTTGTCATTACTTATATATTTTCTAGTATTAGTGGTTACTCTGAAAATTACAATTAACATTTTTACAGATCTGATTATCACCAACTTAATTTCAGTTAATATCCAAACACTTGTGTCTATATATTTTCATTCTCCCCTTATGATGTCACTATTAAAACTATGTCTTTGTGCATTGTTTGCCCAATAACACATAACTACTATTACCAATTGATGCAGTTTTCCTTTAAGTAAGAAAAAAAAGTGTAGTTAGAAACAAAATTACATTGAATGTATTTCATATTTACCTATGTAGGTATGTTTACTGTTGTTCCTTCCTTCTTCAGGTTGCCGTGTAGTATCTTTATTTCAGCCTGAAGGACTACTTTAAGCATCTCCTGTAGAGAAGGTTTGTAAGTAAACAACTGTCTCAGTTGTTTATTTGAGATGTCTTAATTTCTCCATTTTGAAGGATAATTTAATAAAATACAGGATTACGGGCACCTGGGTGGCTCAGTCGTTTAAGTGCCTGCCTTTGGTTCAGGTCATGATTCCAGCATCCTGGGGTCGAGTCCTACATCAGGCTCCCTGCTCAGTGGGGAGCCTGCTTCTCCCTCTCCCACTCCCCTTGCTTGTATTCCCTCTTTCACTTTCTCTCTCTCTGTCAAATAAATAAAATCTTAAAAAAAAAAGATACAAAATTATAGGATGATAGAACTTGTTTTTTGTTAAAACTGATACCATCTTCCTCTAGACTCTACAGCTTTGAAAATAAGCTGTTAATATTTCCAAGGATCTTTGTATTTGATGAGTTGCTTTTCTCTTGCAGCTTTTATGATAGTCTTTTTGACTTTGGCTTTTAACAGTTCGATTATGTGTTTTAGCATGGATCTCTAAGGATATCTTTATTTGAAGATCACTGAACTTCTTGAATGTATAGATTGTTTTCCATCAAGTTTGGAGATTTGTTAGCTTTATTTCTTTTAATAGTCTTTTGTCTGCTCTTTTTTTTTTTTTTCCTCACTCTCCTAGTGGGACTTTCATTATGATAGTGTTGATGTACTTAGTAGTGCCCAACAGGTCTCTTTGAATGTGTTCATTTGTCTTGATATATATTTTTTTTTTTGGTTTCTCAAATCAGATAGTCTGAAGTAATTCATTTTGAAATACACTAAATCTCCTTCTTCCTGGTCCTATCTGCTCTTGAACTCCTCTAGTATATTTTCCATTTCAGTTGTTGAAGTTCTCAACTCTGTAATTGATATATATCTTTTTGATGAGACATCATTCTCTTGGTTTTAGTCACACAGTTTCCATTAGTTCTCTGAAGATATTTACAATAGGTGTTTAAAAGTATTTTCTATTAATCCTAATATTTCTGATTCCTAAAGAATGATTTCAATTGATTGCTTTATTTCCTGTGTATAGAGCATGCCTTCTTTATACATTTCAGTGATGGTAAAAACTGGATTATTTTAATATTAAAACTCTGGTAATCCTATGCTTCCCCTTTCAGGATTTGTTGTTACTGTGTGTTGCAGTCATCACTATTTAGTGACTTTCTTGAGCAAATTTTGCAGACTATATTTTTGTCATTGTGACCCTTGAAATCTCTATTTCATTATCTCAATAATCAGGTAATGAACAGACAATGATGTCCTTAGATTTGGGAGGAACTAAATATGACCCAGTCTGTTAATTATGGTCCTCTCAATGTATAGTGAGGAAACTTATAACTCTGCCTTAGTCTTTATTTGTACAAATTCTCAAGATCAAACAAGAAGACAGTAACCAGCAATGATGCTAGGGGCAAAGATCTTATTAATGTAGAAGACATCCATGAATAAATATCTGTAGGTAAATAGCATGTATACATAAATGTCAGGAATTGTATTTCCCAAAAGGGTAGAGACCATTATTTTAGTAGTAATTTTTCTCAGTAGTGTTTGAAGGTGATTTTTTGCCTTTTTCTTGGCTCTTTTTCTGTTGTTTAAATATAACAATAAAATGGAATAGTTAACAATAAATGGAGACAAATAGTCATCTCAAAATATCTCTTTGTAATTGGTTTTCATTAAACACCACCCTTCTTCACTCTAATTATATATCAGTGGGTTTTAATGCTTTGGATGGACAGATGATAATCATAAGCATTTATCAGATGTATTGGTACATTGTGTCATGGTAACTGAGGGAAGAATTGGATGAGTTACTTTGGTTTACAGGGTACTTTGCTAGGTTTCTTCCAATTGATTTTAAATTCCAGTAAGTTTTCAAAAATTTTATGTAAGGGTGTGAAAGATTAATTGTTTTGAAGTATAATATCAATTCCACATCTTTGGTTAGAAAGCAGCTCTAAGAACAAAGAAAAATGTGCTTTTTTTGTATGAAAATGCAAACAATATGTGTGATGTCCTCGGAATTGTTTTACTGGATCTAATTGTGCTGTGTATGTGTGCACCTGAAGAAGAAAATATCTTTTGTTTCAAAGTCATACATAGTAATTTAACAGCCTACAAGTGATGTGATAGAACCCCTTAGAATGCTTGAGAATACTGCACAGAATGTAAATTCTCAGTATAGTGAGTGTATACAATGAAATTATTCAAGTAAGCAATTGCTCAGATTTTAAGGAAAACACCTATTTAGAAACATTTAAGTATCTGTTGCATGCCACTGTTTTCCTACAGTGACAACACTGAAGAAGTGGGAGAAAGATCATCTCCTAATCTAGATATCAGTGGTTTATTGGATAATTACATCCTGCTGCAAATTTCTCACTTATTTCCTTTTTTCAGAGAGAGAGAAATCTTTATAAACTATTATTTTCCCCACAGTTAACTGAAGGTCTGTCAATCCATATGTTCATAAAACATTTCAGACACACAATAGAAGTATCTTATCAAACTTACAGAGAATTACGGAATTGAGGGATGGTTACTTTCTGCAGAATTTAAGTTCATTTTCCATTGAGAAACATCATAGTATAGGGAGAGAGGATGTAGCTCCATTGTTTTCTCTAGTTCTTGTATAAATACTCTATGGATTATGATATGGGCTTAAGTTTAATGCTCACTGTTTATCAAATATTCATGATAAACTAATGTTAATGTTTAGAGATTATGAACATTTCATTGTTAGCAAATAAGTATTTTATTTACATCTTCATTTGTGTCATTTATGTTCTTTTATGGAGGTAAAATTGACATTAGTTTCAGGTGTACATGGCTTGATATTTGGATGTATTGAAAATTATCACAGTAAGACTAATTAACCTTCTTTCTTGTGATGAGGTTTTAAGATTTATTCTCTTAGCAACTTTTAGATATGTAATACAGTATCATTTTTTAAAATTGTGTTCAGGTAGCCAACATATAGTACATTATTTGTTTTTGATGGAGTGTTCAAAGATTCATTATTTGCATATAAGACCCTCCTTAATATAATGCCCTCCTTAATACCCATAGCCCGGTTACCCCATCCCTCCACACCCTTTCCCTTCTGTAGCCCTCAGTTTAGTTCCTGGAGTCCAGTGTCTCTCATGGTTTGTCTCCCTCTCTGATTTCTTCCCAGTTTCCCTCCCTTCCCCTGTGGTCCTCCATGCTATTCCCTATATTCCACATTTTTCTCTGTTTGACTTATTTCACTTAGCATAATCCCCTCCAGTTCCATGCATGTCAGTGCAAATGGGGGATAGTCATCCTTTCTGATAGATGAATAATAATTCATTATATGAACTACATCTTTATCCATTCATTTGTTGAAGGACATCTCAGCTCCTTCCACAGTTTGGCTATTATGGACATTGCTGCTATTAACATTGGGGCACAGGTGCCCCTTCTTTTCATCACATCTGTGTATTTGGGGTAAATACCTAGTAGTGCAATTGCCAGGTCATAGGGTAGCTCTATTTTTAATATCTTGAGGAACCTCCATACTGTTTTCCAGAGTGGCTGTACCAACTTGAATTCCCACCAACAGTGTAAGAGGGTTCCCTTTTTCTCCATATCCTCACCAACACTTCTTGTTTCCTGACTTGTTAATTTTTGCCATTTTAACTGCTGTAAAGTGATAGCTTATTTTGGTTTTGATTTATATTTCCCTGACAGTTAGTGACGTTGAACATTTTTTCATGTGTTAGCCATTTGTATGTCTTCTTTGGAGAAGTGTCTGTTCAATGTCTTCTGCCCATTTCTTGACTAGATTATTTGTTTTCAAGTTTGAGAAGTTCTTTATAGATTTTGGATACCAGCCCTTTATCTGTAAAGTCATTTGCAAATATTCTCCCATTAGGTGGGTTGTTTCTTAGTTTTGTTGACTATTTCCATTGACATGCAGAAGCTTTTTATCTTGATGAGGTCCCAATAGTTCATTTTTGCTTTTGTTGCCTTTGCCTTAGAAGACATGTCTTGAAAAAAAGTCTCTATGGCTGATGTCAAAGAGGTTACTGCCTATATTCTCCTCTAGGATTCTGATGGATTCTTGTCTCAGATTGAGGTCTTTTATCCATTGTGAGTTTATCTTTGTGTATGGTATAAGAGAGTCATCCAGTTTCATTCTTCTGCATGTGGTTGTCCAATTTTCCCAGCACTATTTATTGAAGAGACTGTCTTTTTTCCATTGGATATTCTTTCCTGATTTGTCAAAGATTAGTTGACCATAGAGTTGAGGGTCTATTTCTGGGCTCTCTATTCTGTTCCATTGATCTATGTGTCTGTTTATGTGCTAATACCATACTGTCTTAATGATCACAGCTTTGTAATAGAGCTTGAAGTCAATCATTGTGATGTCCCTTGCTTTGGTTTTCATTTTCAACATTCTCCTGGTAATTTTGTGTCTTTTCTGGATCCATACAGATTTTAGGATTGTTTGTTCTAGCTCTATGAAAAATGTCCATGGTATTTTGATAGGGATTGCATTGAAAGTGTAGATTGCTCTGGGCAGCAGAGAAATTTTAACAATGTTTATTCTTCCAATCCATGAGGATGGAATGTTTTTCCATCTCTTTGTGTCTTCCTCAATTTCTTTCATAAGTGTTCTGTAGTTTCTAAAGTGTAGATCATTTACCTCTTTGGTTGGGTTTATTCTTGAGTATCTTACAGTTTTGGGTGCTCTTGTAAATGTAAACAATTCCTTATTTCTCTTTTTTCAGTCACATCCTTAGTGTATAGGAATCCGTCTGATTTCTGTGCATGATCTGTGAATCCTGATGGCCTTTAGGATTTTCTATATGCAAATTCATGTCATCTGCAAATGGAGACAATTTTGTCTTTTTCATTTCTGAAAATTTTTGCTTTCTTTCCTGATCTCTTTGGCTATAATTTCTGCTGCTATATTGACTAGGAGTGATTAAGAGTAAACACTCTTGTCTTCTTGATCTTAGTGAAAAGGCTTTCAACCTTTCACATTTGAGTATGTTAGTTCTGAGTTTGTCACATATGGCCTTTATTCTGATGTGCATTCCTTCTACCGCTAAAGGAATGTCCCCATCTTACACTTGAAACTTTACATTTTATGTTCTCTGGCTCCATTAGAACAACTTTCCTTCGAGTAAAGAGGGTCATCTCTAGCAGCTGCAGAGAGAAAAGGCTAGTACTTTGATCTATTATGTAGCTATGGAAAAGTTTAAAGAGACGAAAAGAGAGTTCAAAGAGATGAAAGGATCATTAGTCCTAGGTAAATCTCATTATTTCTTTCACTTATTTGTTAATGAATGTGACAAAATTTATTGAGAACCTACTCTTAAGGTTGCCAGATACAATATAGGATGCCCAGTTAAATTTGAATTTCAGCTGAATCCAGTTTCTGTCGTGAATGGATGTAAACTTTGTGAAATGCTTTTTCTACATTTAGTGAAATGATCATAAGACTTTTTTTCTCTTTCATCCTATCAGTGTCGTGTATCATAGTTCTTGATTTGGTAATGTTGAACAATCCTTGCATCCCGAGGATGAATCCCGCTTGAACAAGGGAAACGATCCCACTACTGTGCTGCTAAATTCAATTTGCTATGTTTTTTTTTTTAAGATTTTATTTATTTATTAGCTAGAGAGAGAGAGAGAGCGAGCACAGGCAGACAGAGAGGCAGGCAGAGGCAGAGGGAGAAGCAGGCTCCCCGCCGAGCAAGGAGCCCGATGTGGGACTCGATCCCAGGATACTGGGATCATGACCTGAGCCAAAGGCAGCCGCTTAACCAGCTGAGCCACCCAGGCATCCCTCAATTTGCTATTGTTTTATGGAGAATTATTGCAACTGTATTCAGGAGGTTTTCTCCCCCCCCCCTTTTTTTTTGTAGTGTCCTTATCTACCTTTTCTCTCAGGATAATGCTGGTCATGTAAAAGGAGTTTAAGAATATTATTTTTTCTTGAATTTTCTGAAAGTTTGAGAAAGATTGGCACTAACACTTTTTAAAAATTTTCACAGAATTCACCAGTAAAACTATCTGTTCCTGGGCTTTCCTGTGTTGGGAGGTTTGTGATAATGGACTCAATCTTATTGATAATTGTCCTATTCAGATTTTCATTTTCTGACTGATTCAGTCTTAGGTTGTATGTTTCTGAGAATTTATTCCTTTTGTTCAGGTTTTTTAGTTAGTTACCAGATAGTTTTCATAGTAGCCTCTTTGAGCATTCATATTTTCTGTAGGATCAGTGTCATTTTTCATCTATGATTTTCTTGATTTGCCTCCTTTCTCTTCTTGGTTAGAATAGCTGAAAGTTTGTCCATTTGGGCTATCTTTTCATAAGACCAACTCTTAGTTTTGGTAATATTTGCTACTGGGTTTGTATTTTCTATTTCCTCTTTTTCTGCTCTGACCTTTATTATTTCCTTCCATCTCCTAACTTTGGGCTTAATTAGTTCTTCTCTACTTCCATGAGAAAGAGATTTGGGTTTGAGATCTATTATCTTGAGGTAGTCATTTATAGCTATAAACATCTCTCTTATAACTGCATTTGCTGCATCCCATACATTTTGGTGTGTTGTGTTTTCATGTTCATTTGTGCCAACATACTTTGCTAATTTAATTTAATCTCTTCTGTGATCCATTGGTTAGTCAAGAGAATGTTGTTTCCTAGTCTTCCTCCTGTTATTGATTTTCAGTTTCAAGCCATTGTGGTCAGAGATGGTATTTGGGATTTTAACCTTTATGCATTTGTGAAGACCTGTCTTGTAGCTTAACCTATGATCTATCCTATAAAGTGTTCTGTTTGTGCTTAAAGAATATGTATTCTGCTATTTTTTGATAGAATGCTCTGTATATATTTGCTAGGTCCATTCAATTTATAGTGTGGTTTAAATCTATTGTTTTTTATTCATTCTTTGGATGATGTGTCCATTTTTGAGCATAGGGTATTAAATTCCCCGACTGTTAGCATATTGCTACTTGTTGCTTCATATATTTATTTGCTCCAGTGTTGAGTGCATAGATATTTGCAACTCCTTTACCTTTGTTATGGGTTGAACCTTTTATCATTGTAGAATGACCTTCTCTCTCTCTTATTTTTAGTTTCAAATCTCTTTTGTTTGATACAAGTACAGTTACCCCTGCTCTTTTTGGTTATCATTTGCTTGAAATATCTCTCTCCATCCCTTTCACCTCCAGTTTGTGTCTCTAAAGCTGAGGTGAGTTTTGTATGGGTAGAATGCTTTTAATCCAATCACCCACTTAAAGACTTTTGATTGAAAAATCTAATCCATTAACTTTTAAGTTGTTGATAACAAAGAATGTACTATTGACATTTTACTGTTTTTCTGTTTTGTAAATCTGTTGTTCCTTCTCATCCTGTCTTCTTTTGTAATTTGGGGATTACTGATATCAGTATGGTTTGACTTCTTTATCAGGTTCCTTGTATAACTCCCACATACTTTTTCCCTTGTCATTACTTTAAAGTTTATATAAAATCTTAAAATTTTAACACCCTATTTTAAACTAATAACTTTGACAGCATTCTTAAACTTTACACTTCTTTTGTATGTCAAATATGTATCCTTTATTATGTTCAATTAGCCAACATATCATACATCATTAGTTTCTGATGTAGTGTTCAATGATTCATTAGTTGTGTATAACACTTAGTGCTCATCACATTTGCCCTCCTTAATACTCATCACCAAGTTACCCCATCCCCCAACCCTCTCCCTTCTCCAGCCCCCAGTTTGTTGCCCCCTTTCATTTTAGGTTATTAATGTTATAGTTATAAGTGAAATAATCACCAATATTGTCCTTTTAGAGAATTTGATTTAGACTACATATTTACCATTGTGAGTTTTACTCTACCTCCAAGTTTTATGATGTTAATTAGTGTTCTTCCACCAACTTTTTATTTACATTCCAGTTAACATGTGGTATAATGTTGGTTTCTGGTAAAATTTAATGATTCGTGACAAATATAAAACCCAGTGCTCATCACAAGTGCTTTCCTTAATACCCCTCACCTATTTAACCCATCCCCCCCTGCACCATCCAGTAAACATCAGTTATTCCAGTAATCATCAGTTTACTTTCTAGAGATAAGAGTCCACTCCTTGGTTTGCCACTTTTCCCCCTCTATGTTCATTGGTTTTGTTCCTTAAATTCCACATATGAGAAATTCATATGATATTTCTCTTTCTCTGACTTATTTTGTTTACCATTAATTAGTCTTTTTATCTCTGCTTGAAGAACTCCCCTTAGCACTTCTTGTAGAGATCTAGTGGTAATGAGCTTTCTAAGTTTTTGTCAGATAAAGTCTTATCTCTTCTTCACTTCTGAAGGACAGCATTTCTGGGTATAATATTCTTGGCTGACATTTTTTTCTTTCAGTATTTTGAATATATCATCCCATTCTATTCCAGCCTAGTTCTTTGCTAAAGCAAGGCTATGATGGGCTATGTGATTTCTTGATTGCTTTTTTCAGGTTTCCTATTAAGAGTAGTGAGGCTATGAATTAGCTTCCATTGGCATTGGCAGGACAGCAGAATGGGCCATGTAGCCAGAATAGTTCATTGTTTGGAGACCTAAATCAAGCAGGATTGTGTGCTAAATTTCCTGGCCTGAAGAGGCAACTGGTTTTTCTGTGTTCTCTATTCAAGTGTCACCGTAAGTGGGGCTATAAGATGAGCTGAACAGCTGCTTGTGTGCCCTAATTCGGTTCTCAGTCAAGGATGCTGAATGCTGCATTCAGTAGTGAGTGGGTCTATGCATTAGTTTCACAGATAGGGTCACCATACAAGCCGAAAGGCTCTTATTTGTGGATCAGATTAAGCAGAGAGCTATGCACTAAGTTCCTTGAACTGATGGGCTACTATCCTAGCTCTTCAATGGGTAGGGTCACTCACCAGGCTCCTGCTAAGTGCTGCTATATCCTATGTAGATTCCTGTGATATCCAGTTAGGTTCTTTGGGAACACCAACTTGAGGTTGTGTTTAACTTTGGGCAGGGCTATAAACTGGCCACTCTGGCTAGTTGGGGCTATGGTATTTCTATTTTTAATTTTCTGAGGAACCTCCATACTATTTTCCACAGAGGCTGCATCATTCTACATTACCTTCAACAGCACATAATGGTTCCTTTTTCCCACATCATTGACAATGTAGTTATTTCTGGTCTTTGTGATTCTAGCTGTTGGCAGGTGTAAAGTGATATCTCATGGGGGTTTTGGTTTACATTTCCCTGATTATTAGTGAGTTGAGCATTTTTCCATGTGTCTCTGGCCATTTGTATGTCTTATTTATAAAAATGTCTATTCAGATCCTCTTTTTAAAAATTGTTTGAGTTTTCTTGGTGTTGAGTTGTATGAGTTCATTATATATTCTAGATATTAATCATCCATGAATATATAGTTTGCAAATATCTTCTCTTATTCAGTACATTGCCTTTTCATTTTATTGATGATTCTCTTTGCTGTGCAAGAGTTTTTATTTTGGTATAATCCCAATAGTTTATTTTTGCTTTTGTTTCCTTTGCCTGAGGGGAAATATCCACAAATATGTTGCTAAAGCTGGTATCAAAGAGATCTCTTATGGTTTCATGTCTCACATTTAGGCCTTTATCTATTTTATTTTTGTGTATAGTGCAAGAAAATGGTCCAGTTTCATTCTTTTACATGTAGCTATCTAATTTTTTCCCATGCCAATTATTGAAGAGATTGTCTTTTACTTATTATATATTCTTATTTCCTTTGTCATGGATTCAGTGACCCTGTGTATTGGCTCTGTTTCCTTAATCTGTGTTTTGTGCCAATACCATAGAGTTTTGATTATTATATCTTTTTAGTATAGCTTGAAATCTGGAATTTTTCTTAAGACTGGTTTGGAAATCTGGCATTTTTTGTGTCCATATACATTTCAGTATCAGTTGTTCTTGTTCTGAGAAAAATGCTATTGGTATTTTGATAAGGATTACACCGAATCTGTGGATTTTTTCTGAGTAGTACAGACATTTTAACCGTATCAATTACTCCAATCCATGAGCATGCTATATTTACTATTTGTGTTGTCTTCAGTTTCTTTCATCAGTGCTTGAAAGTGTTCAGAATTTAGGTCTTTCTCCTCCTTGGTTAAGGATATTCATAGGTATTTTCTTATTTTTTATGTGATTGTAAATAGGATTATTTTCTTGTTAATAATGTATAGAAATGCAGCTTGTATTTTTTTGTATCCTGCAGCTTTACTGAATTCACTTAGTTCTAATATTTTTTTGGCCAGGTTTTTTTTTTAAGGTTTTCTATGTATAGTATCATGCCATTTCCAAATAGTGACAGTTTTGCCTTTCCTGACCAATTTGGATGCCATTTATTTCTTTTTGTTGGCTGATTGTTGTGGTAGGACTTCTCGTACTGTGTTGAATAAAAGGGGTGGAGTGGACATCCTTGTCTGGTTCCTGATATTAGAGGGAAAAACTATCCACTTTTCACCACTGAGTATGATGTTAGCTGTAGTTTGTCATATATGACCTTTATTGTATTGATATGTATGTCCCCTCTAACCCATTCTGTTGAGAGTTTTTATCATGAATGGACTTTGAATTTCACTATATGCTTTTTCTGCATCTATTGGGATGATTAAATGGTTTTTGTTTTTGTTTTTTGTTCATTTTATTAATATGGTGTTGATTGATTTGTGACTATTAAACCACCCTTGCTTACCTGAAATAAATCCTACTTAATGGTAGTGAAAAATCCATTTTATGGATTATTGCATGTGGTCTGCTAATATTTAGTGAAGGATACTTGGCATTTATGTTCATCAGGGATATTGATCTGTTCTATTTTTTTAGAATCACTTTGGTTTTACTATAAGGTTCATGCTAGCATAATAAATGTATTTTTATGCATTTCTATTTTTTGGAATAGTTTGAGTAGAATAAGCATAAACTCTGATGGGTAGAATTCACCTGTCACTGAACCTGCTTTTGGACATTTGTTTATTGGGGGGTCTTTTGATTACCAATTCCATTTCACTACTAGTATCTGTTCAGAATCTTTCTTCCTGATTCAGTTTGGAATAATTGTATGTTTCTAGGAATTTATCCATTTATTCTAGGGTGTTCCATTTATAGGCATATCATTTTTCATAGTAGTCTGTTATATTCCTTTGCATTTCTGTGGTGTCTCTTATTGCTTATTTCATTTCTGATTTTATTTATAGTTTTGGGTTTTTTTTGGTGATGAGTCTGGCTGAATTTTTATCAAAGATCCAGTTCTTTATTTCACTGATTCCCTTTTCTCTAGTTCCTTTCAGAACTGGTTTTAATTATCACTAATAACTATCTTGCAATCTGTTATGACAGGTTCATCTGAGCTCAACCTACACGTGGAATCAGCCAATTCTGTATTAGCCTTGGATTCTTCTAAAGGTAAAAGAAAATGATATTCACTGCTACTAAGTTAGAGGTAAGTTGAAGAGTAATACATATGTATATTTAGATTATATGTATATCTGTAATATCAGAAGATATATGTGTCTTTCATAGGTGGAGGAGAGAAAGAAAGAAACAGAATATAAAAAAGATATTTTAGGTAAAAGGAAAAAACCATTACGAGTTTTTATTCTCAATTCCAATACATAGTTAATTGTAAAGTTTTCACTTACTTTTTTCTCTATGCCATTCATATTTATACAATCTCTTCCACACAGGTATTTGGTTCTAAAAAATAGAGGATGTGGCAGTGTTAAAATATTTTGTTGACTCATTTTGCCTTATAACATATTACATTTGAATGGGTTCAAAATAGCAACAGGAATACTATCAATACCACTACCATTACTGAAAATAGTTTTTATAATTTTAGCAAAATTTTTCCACAGAATTTACTCTGTGTCCAGACTAGCAGCTCTAACAGCCATTACATACTACACATTCTTCAAGACTTCTTCGTAGTTCTACAATTAAGTAAGTGTATAATTATTACCAGTTCTTATAATATTATCTGTCTAACCTCTTTCCCTTAGGAATATTAAGGCCAGATACCTTACTAATATAAGGAAATGAAAAACAGACTAAGGAGAAGGGTAATACACTTTAAAAAAAAGTGTGCAAGCCAGAAAATCATGCCCAGAAAACAAGAATTTAATGTCTAAGCTAAATATGTTAAGTTTACTCAAGGCATGACATATCATAAGTAAAAATTCATAAGTGAGTCCATAAAACTAAAAAATTAGAAATAAAAACAATCCTAAGAATATTATAGGAGTACAGGAGCAACATAATGCCTTAAAAGCAACTGACCACAAACAGTGAGGAAATTTTATACCTTAAAAAGTTAAAAGAATTTGAAGGCAATTAGCAGTTTTTGAAAGCAAGTTAATAAATTCCAGTATATGAATAATACCTAGAAACTATCTCACCAAGAAAGTAGACTACATAGAAGATATATTAAAACTATACTTTTAAAAAAACTCTTGAAATTTAAAATGGTTTCAAAAGTCTTTTTTTTAAGGAGGAAAAAACACCTAGTTTTAGGCATTTTTTAGTATTTTACATATCTATTTGGTACTAATAAAGGCCTTAATATCTTTGTGTTGCTCATTTCACATGCATTGAACTTTCTGAACTTTCACAAGGAGGTATATGTTTTAAGGTAGCTTTTATAACTTTACAGATTTCCCTTTAGTGTAGTTTTTGTGCTTTGTTTTAAAATGTGACAGTTTGCTTTCTGAGATGTCTTATGTTTCTCTACACTTCTATCTAGAATTTACCTTTTTTTTGGTCCCTGTCCTACTCTTGATTACATTTCCAGAAGTTTCTCCTCATTATGGAGCACTTCTCTGGAGACACATTATTGTGAGTCAGTTTTGAGATTTTGTAGGGATATGGCTTTTCCAGCTCAATTCAATGCTGCTGCTCCATAGTATCCATTTACTAGGGCTAGGGCTCTTGGAATCCAATGCTTTATGTATATGCATCTAGAGGTATAATTTCCTTTCTGCAGAAGAACAGAGTATAACCCAAGAATTCATTAGATAACTGATGCTGCTGCTTATTCTACATATTTTGATAATATTATTCTTATTACACCATTTAATGAGCTAAATGTTAACTATAACAAGATGGTGAACTTCCCTGAATAACTACAACAGCTTATGGAAGTTTTTTTTTTTTTTTTCTTCTAACTAACCAATTCCTGAGAACCAAAGTGGGCTCCAAGTACCCATATTAAATCCTAAAGTAGCTTATGAATTGCTGTTTAATATTTGAACACCTACAAACTGCTCATATCAGTTCATCTTCTCTGAAGTAGATCTATTTCTAAGAGGGTGCACAACAGCAGCTTAGCTACAAAAAGTGAAAATGAAATTGTCATGTTTAATCACTTATCTTCCTGAAAAGAAAGATTTAAGCATGTGAAAATGGAATCACTCAAGTCGGAATTAGGCCAACTGCTGTGACTAATATCTCCATGATGAAACAAGCTTGTTCATTTTGTATTCCAAGCAACTAGTTATAAGAAACAGAGTGTGTAAAACATAAGACACCCAAAAATTCTTTCTTGAAAGAATGAATGAATCAATGATTTAAAGGTGTTTTTTCTTTTTAAAATAAGGGTCAATGACAGAAGATACATTCTGCCATTTTCACTAAGAGGTAGAACACCATAAAAATGTTCAATAGCAGAGAGGCAGACATAAGGCCAAAAAGTGTATAAATTTTTAATCAGATAAACTTCTGTTTGAATCATTTAATTATTGTGTGATCTTGATATTATCTTAGTTTATCTACCTTGCTAAATAGTAACCAAAAATGTTTGTTCACAGGATGTAACTACTGCTAGATATTATGTAGGAATTTGTTCCTTTTCCTTTCCTTAGAACTAAACTCTTTAAGAATATAGTGAAATATCTTAAGATCATGTAAGTGTTCATTTTTTTATACTTTTCTCCAATTTTAAGGATATATAATAGACATATAATATTATACAAGTTTTAAGGTATACAACATGATTTGATACATGTATATTCTGCAAAATGTTTACAAAACAATCAGTTAAAATTCATTTCACATGCTGCCAATTTTTCCTTCCATGTATGAGAAATTTTAAGATTTTCTCTTAGCAATTTTCATATTTACAATACAGTATTATTAACTGTAGTCCATTGTGCTATATTTTACATCTCTAGAACATATTTCTCACTCCCACCTCTTGCCTCCAGCAACCAAAACCTGATCTCAATTTCAATGAGTTTGATTTATAATACAGGATTTGGCTTTCCTGGACTTATTTCATTTACTTAGTCTAATGCCCCAAAAGTCCATCTATGTTGTAAAAAATGGCAGGACTTTCCTTTTTTTTAGTAGCTAAACAGTATTTTATGTATGTATGTATACACATATTTGTATATGTACATACATACAGTGGGTATGTATATTACAATATATTTAGATACATACCCAGAAGTGGGATTGCCAGATCAAATGGTAGTTTTATTTTTGAGCAAGCACTACACTTCTTTATTCCCACTAACAGTGCTCAACGGTTCCCTTTTCTTCATGTCCTCATCAATACTGTTATCTATTGTCTTTTGGATGATAGCCCTTCTAACAGTCATGATTTTATATCTCATTGTGGTTTTGTTTCCCTCGCCCTAATAATTAGTGATGTTTACCACTGTACCTGTTAGCCATTTGAATATGTTCTTGGGAAAATGGCTATTTAGGTCCTGTGTGCATTTCTAAATTGGATTATTTATTTATATTATTGAGTTAGAGGAGTTCCTTAAATATTTTCTCTCATTCTATAGGTTTTGTTTTCATTTTGTTTCTTTGATGTAGTCCTATTTCTTTATTTTTAATCTTGTTATTTCTACTTTAAATGTCCTATCAAAAAACCATTGCCAAGATTCATGTCAAGAGGCTTTTTTCCAGATTTTGGAGAAAAAAAAAAAGACCTGTGATATATAGGAGATCCCAGGTTTCTTATCCCCTCAAAAAAATCAGTGATTAGATAGTTATTTCTGAATAAAAAGACCTCTGGAAGAGCAACATATTGGAGTTATGCACAGAAAGGGATGAATAGTTACAGGTTAACACACTGATAGCCCCCTCTTTGGCTTGGTTCAAGCATATATCCAGCCCAGTCCCCATTACTGGTTCTCCCTACAGCATGCCCAGGAGAAGAGTGTGTGGCCACAGAATAACACACCACTATCCAGGTCCCCCATAGCTTCTTGCAGGTGTGGAACAGACCCTGCTGTGACTAGCAGGGCCATTGTGTCCACTTGCAGCTAGTCCTTTCAGCTGAGGACTTGCATGGACCTCCAGTGTAGTACAAAGCCATAGGTGGGCACAATGATACCCAGGTCCTTCACTGATGCAAGGGAGCCATAGTTTATCCTGCCCCTTGTGCCCATATGACTGCATTGCCAGATGTGTCTGCCACTAGACATTCATCTGCAGCTCATTTCTGCAGCTGTCTGTGTGCACCACTAGCTCTGGATACCATCACAGCCTGCTTAGTACATCAGCAGCCTTTGCAAGAATTGTCATCCCCCAGTAGTGCTTGCTAAAAAGCACACAGATGTTGATGCTCTGGTCCACAGTGCCGAGGATGAAAAAACATCACCCCCACCTCAGACCTGGTCCCACTGCTAAACCTGGAGTCCTAGCATAAGTCAATGTGCTAGCTTCCACCAGTAATGCCTTCCCTTACCAAAACTCATCCATAAAAGCTGGAAGAGGTGACTGCTTCTTCAAATGCACAGATAGGATACAGGGATCATAAAGAGCCAGAAAAGCAGCTCCACCAGAAGAAGAAAGTAAATCCTTGGTAACTGGTCCCAAAGAAATGGAGATCCAGAATTGCCTAATAAAGAGTTGAAAATACTTGTTCTATAACAATGCTTAGAGAGCTACAGGAGAATAGAGATAAACAATATAAAAACAAAATGAGAAGCTCAATAAAGAGACATAATTTAAAAGAACAGAAATTTTGGAGCTTAAGAATACAATGACTGAAGAATTTAAGAGCAATCTTAAGTAACAGACCTAAACAAGGAAAAAGGAGAATCAGTGATCTAGAAAATAGGTCAATTGAAATAATACAGTGGAGTGAAAAAGAATGAAGAAATCCTACAGGGGTTATGGGGGACCATTAAAAGAAATAATGTATGTATTTTGGGAGTCTCAGAGGAAGAAATGAGTAGAAACCTTACGTAAAGAAATAATGGTTGAGAACTTCCCAGAGAGAGAAATTTGGTTATCCAAGTTCATGAACCTCATGAGTCAGCTCAGAATTTCATTCCAAAGTTCTTCCCCAAGATACATAACAATAAAATTGTCTAAGGCCAAAACTAAATTGAATTTTAAAAGCAGCAAGGAAAACATAGCTTCTCCTATCAGACTATCAACAAATTTTTCAGCAGACCACTTTTAGGCCAGGAAAGAATGGATGATACATTAAAACTGATAAGAGAAAGAAAGTAGCAACCAAGAATACTTACCTAGGAAAGTTGCACATAGTAATTGAAGGTTTAATAAAACACTAAAACCCTTCCCTAATAACTGAAGCTGAAGGAATTCATCACCACTAAACCTGGATTACAAGAAATGTTTAAAGTTCCTTATACTGAAAAAGGACACAATTTTTGATTAACAATTAATGATTAACAATGAGTAAACCTGAAAATATAAAACATCATGGTATAGGCAAGCAAACTGCCAGATTCAGAATATACTCATACTGTAATATGTTAATGTGGTAACTAGAGTAAAGGTTGAAGGACAGAAATATTAAAAATAGCTACAGATTCAGTGTTAGATAATAGATACACACTTAACATACTGATGACAAGAAAATAAAAGGCAGGAGTAAAAGGAGAGAGTTTTGAGTGCAATCTATGTTAAATTGTTATAGATAAAAGATCTTATCCTGATGAGATGTTTTATGTAAACCTCATGGAAATCACAAGGCAAATATCTAATAGATACACAATAGCTAAAGCAATGCAACAATGCATTCCATTATGGAAAAATCACCTATTTACATTAAAAAGTTGCAGAAATGGAATTTTAAAAAGGAGTGAGCAGTCAACCCAAAAACAGCAAGTTGGAATTAGTAAATCATTACCTATTAAATAAGGTTTTGAACCCAACTCTGATGTGGGTGTGAGGGTTTCTCCCCACACCACCAACCAACAGTTGGGACATCAGCTGGATGTCCTACAATTTAACTCAATTCTGACACTATCTACCCAGAGAGGCTGCCCAGGTTATCATTTGTGCTTCTGACTCACTGGCTAGGGATTGTAAGGTCTAATAATCCCATCCTTAGATTAAGTTATTCTATAAAGTATAGAGAGAATGAATTATCACACCTATTAATAACTAATCTCAACATTAATGGATTGAATATCCTAATCAAAAAGTGAAGTCTGACTGAATGGATAAAACAGGAATCATCTTGGCTTTAAGGACACACATAATTCAGAGTGAAGGAATGGCAAAAGATGTTTAATCCAAGTGGAAACCAAAACGAGCAGAGGTAACTATATTTGTATCAAAGGAAATGGACTTTAAGTCAGAAATGATAACAAAAGGCAAAAATAGTCATCATATGATTAAAATTTCAATTCTTAAGGGAGATATCACAGTCACAAATATATATACACTCATGATGAGAGCCCCTAGATATATTAAACCAGTATTAACAAATCAGAAGGGAGAAATAGGTTACAGCACAATAATAGTAGGAAACTTTAAGAGCATACCTTTAAAAATGGATAGATCATCCAAACAGAAAATCAATAAGTAAATGTTGGACTTATACTATGCATTAGACCAGATAAACTTAACAGACATATTTAGACATTACACATTCTTCTCAAATGCTCATGAAATACTCTCCAGGATCAGTTGCTGACAGGTCACAAAACAAGTCTTCACTAATTTAAGAAGACTGAAATCATACCAAACATCTTTTCCAATAATAACAGTATAAACCTAGAAAAGAGTAACAGAAGGAAAGTGGGAATATTCACAAATATGTGGAATATAAACAACACCACTGAATAACCAGTGGGTCAAAGAAGAAATCAAAAGGGAAATCAAGAAGCATTTTGAAACTAAGAAATTAAGAAAGCAGCACAATATATCAAAACCCATGGGATGCTGAAAAAGCCACTCTAAGAAAGAACTTTACCATGATGAAAAAAACAAGAAATTTCTTAAAAATCTAACCTTATACTTTAAGGAACTCAAAATAGAAGAAAAAACTAAGCCAAAAGTTAGCAGAAGAAAGGTAGTAAGAAAGATTAGAGCAGCAATGGAGACCAGAAAGAATAATAAAGATTAATGAATTTAAGAGTTATTTGTTTTTTGAGTTTTTTTACTGGCAAGATAAAACAAACATTTAGCCAGACTAAGAACTAAGAGACATTATAATTGATACCGCAGAAATACAGAGGATCATGAGAATGCCGTGAACAATTATATACTAATTAGATACTTGGGATCTAGTAATGGGCAAATTCCTAGAAACATAAAACTAAGACTGAAAAAGTAAAGAACTTGAAAAGAATATTAAGTAATGATACTAAATTTGTAATCAAAACCACCCAAAACAGAAAAGGCAGGACCAGATGGTTTCACCACTAAATTCTGCCAAAATTAACAATTGCCAAAATTAATTAATGCCAGTTGTTCTCAAACTCATCCGAAAAATTGAAGGAGGGAACACTCCCAGACTCTCTTTACAAAGCTGGCATTATCCTGATACTAAAGATGGTTAAGGATACTATAAAAAAAAAATTACAGACCAATAGCCTTCATGAATATGGATTTAAATATTCTCAACAAAATAGCAAACTGATTTCAACAGCAATTTAGAAGAATCATTCATCAGAATCAAGTGGTGTTTATCCCTGGGATTGCAAGGTTGGTTAAACAACTGCAAATTAATAAATGTGATACACATTAATAAAATGAAATATAAAAAGTATCTCAGATACAAAAAGGCATGTGACAAAATACATCATTTCATGTTAAAGTCGTTGCACACTGGGTGTAAAAGGAACATATTTCAACAACATCAAGGCCATATGTGACAAACCCATATTCACATACACAATGGTGAAAAGTTGAAAGCTTTTCCTCTGCAATCAGAACAAGACAAAGTGCCCACTCACTCCACTCTGATTCAACATTGTACTGAAAATCCTGGTCAGAACAATCAGCAGGAAAAAAGATGTAAAACGTTTGCATATGATATGATCTTATATATAAAAATTCTAAAGACTACCAAAAAACTGCTTGGCATAATAAATCCAATGAAGTTACAGGATATAAAATCAGTAACAGGAAACAGTGGTGCTTCTATGTAACAATAAAATACCTAACAAAGAAATTCAGAAAATTATCCCATTCACAATAGCATTTAAACAATAAAATACTTATAAAAAAAATTTAACCAAGGAGGAAAAAGACTTCTACACTGAAAACTCTAAGACACTAAAAGAAGTTGAAGACAAAAATAAATGGAAAGGTATCCCATGTTCTTAAATCAAAGCAGTATTTTTAAAAATGTCCATACTACCTAAAAACATCTACAGACTCAGGACAAACCCTATAAAAACTTCAATGGCATTTTTTTTTACAAAAAAAGAAAAAATAATCCTAAAGTTCAACAAGACAATATGACTCTGAATAGTTGAAGTTATCATGAAAAAAAAAAAAAAAAAAAGGAACAGCAGCAAAGCAGGAGGCATTATAGTTCCTAATTTCAAAACAGAGTGCAAAGCTATAGTAATCAAAACAGTATGGTATTGACATAAAATCATGTATATATATATCAATACAACAGAGTGAAGAGCTCAGAAATAAACCCATGCATATATTGTCAACTAATATTATCTAAGAATACTCAGTGGGTAAAAAATAGTCTATTCAGTAATGGGGTTGGGAAAACTGGATAACCACATGCAAAAAAATTAAACTAGACCCCTATCTTACACTAATCACAAAAATCAACATCAAATGGATTCAAGAGTTATATTTAAGACCTGTCATCGTAAAATTCTGGTTACAATATATTGGAAAAACTCCTTGGCCTTGGTTTCAGCAGTGATTTCCTTGACCCAACAGCAAAAACACAAATGACAAAAGCAACGATATAATAGTGGGATTAAATCAAATAGATTGGGTCCACACAACAAAACAAGAAAGTGAAAATACAGAGTGGGAGAAAATATTTGCAAATTATGTATGTGATAAGGAGTTAATATCCAAAATATATCAGGAACACACACAACACAATAACAAAAGAACAACTCAATTTAAAAAGCTGAACAGACCTTTTTCAAAAAAAGACATACGAATGGCCAACAGGTATATGAAAAGGCGCTCAACATTAAAAATCATTAGAAAAATGCAAATCAAAGTCAGCTTGAGCTATCCCCTCAAGCCTGTTAGAATGGCTATCATCAAAAAGGCAAGTGGTAACAAACGGTGGTAAGGAAGAGCACTTGTGATGGGGATGTAAATTTCAAGTCCCAATGCCATTATGGAAAACAGTATCCTGGTTCTTCAGGAAATTACACTACCCTATGATCCAACAATCCCATTTCTGGGTTATATATCTAAATAAATTAAAATCAAGATCTCACAGAGGTAACTGCTCTTATATGTTCACTGCCTTACAATACCTGAGATACAAAAACAGCAGAAGTGTCCATGAACAAATAGAGACTATGTGAGATACACACATACACACAATAGATTAGTATGTATCTATTACAAAAAAAGAAATCCATTTATCTGTAATAATTTGGATGCACCATGAGGGCATTATGCTAAGTGAAATAAGCCAGAAAGAGGAAAACCAGTACTGTATATTAACACTCACATGTGGAATCTAAAAACAAACTCAGGGAGAAAAGAGAGTTAAGTGGTGGTTACCAGGAGTTGATTAGTAGGAAACAGGTAAATGTTGGTCAAAGTGAACACATTTCAAGGTTTAAGAATAGGGATCTGAGGTAAAACATAGTGATTATAGCCAATAATACTGCTTCATATTCTTAAAATTTGCTGAGGGGTTAGATTTTAAATATCCACAACACAACAAAGAAATGATACCTATCTGTCAGGATGCAGGTGGTGGCTAATACAACTGTGGTAGTCATTTTGCAATTTATAAATGTATGAACTCAACATGATGTACACCTTAAACTTACACAATTTTACGTATCAATTATATCTCAGTAAAGCTGGATAACAGCTTTTTCCTTATGTTTACTTATAGGAATTTCACAATTTCAGGTCTTACATTTAAATCTTTAATCCATTTGGAGTTAATTTTTATGAATGGTTTGAGACAGGGGTCTAGTTTCATTCTTTTGCATATGAATATCTAATTTTCCTAGTATCATTTATTGAAGAGACTGTCCTTTCCTGTTGAGTATTCTTGGATACCTTGTCAAATATTAGTTGGTGCATATACATGAGTTTATTTATGGGCTTTCAATTTTCTTTCCTTGGTCTATGTGTCTGTTTTCATGCCAGTACCATCCTGTTTTGAATCTAGCTCTATAATATAGTCAAATATCAGGATGATGTGCAATGCCGCCAGTTTTGTTCTTTCTCAGGACTGTGTTCACTATTTCAGGTCCTTCATGACTTCAGACACATTTTAGAATTTTTTTTTCTATTTCTTTTAAAAAATGCCATTGGATTAAAAAAAAAAAGCGCCATTGGAGTCTCAATAGAGATTTCAATGAATCTATAACTGGTTTGGTATTTAATGGACATTTTAATACTAATTTTTCTGATCAATGAATACAGGGTATTTTTGCATTTATTTGTTCTTCAATTTCTTTTATCAGTATCTTATTTTCATCATAAAGATTAAATTTACTTAAAATGTTAAACTCATGGGTTAAACTTACCTAAGTGTTTTATTTTTGATGTTATAAATGGGGTTGTTTTATTTCTTTTTTAAAAAGATATCTATTTATTTACTTGAGAGAGAGAGAGAGAGCACTAGTTGTGGGGAGGGGCAGAGGGAGAGGGAGAAGCTGGGGAACCTGATGCAGGACTCCATCCCTAGGTCCTGGGATCATGACCTGAGCTGAATGCAGATGCTTAATGGACTGAGCCACCTAGGTGCCTGGGATTGTTTTATTTCTTTATCAAATAATCCATTGCTAGTAAATGGAAATGCTACATAAATCACTTTGAAGTTGCTGTGAAAGAGAGAAATCTAATTGGTGACTATCTTGTATTTTTCAAATCCAATCATTATTCACACATTTTAATGTACAAATGGCTCTGAATTTTGAACGCTTATTTCTAGTGGGCATTTATAATTACTTTGTGTATAAATTAAGTACAAGAAGGCAAATTAATAACTTCCATGCAGAAAAACAAGACACTGTACTAGAAGTATTTCCTGAACTGATTGTGAGGAGTTATCAGAAGTATTAGTCAAGAGGTAAAGCCAAATAGATACTCTTTTCTTTCTTCTTTCCCCCCTTCTTTTTGTTTATCTTTCCTCATCATCTTGCCATACTCCATTTTAGAGAACAATGAAGTAGCAGGCTTACTGATTAAGGTTTCAGAATTTGTGCTTAACTTCTTTTCAACAACAAACTCAGGAAGATGGGGTCAGTCACGTCAATATTAGAAAGAACGTAATTCATGACTCTAAGTGAAAAACCAATATAATTGTGATATTAGTCTCTAAAATAATTTTCTTCTGTGGAACTTCATAAAGATGAAACTAAGGAATATCACCAATAGCTTCCTGGATAACAAGTTATGGCTAATACGCTAATGAGTTTTGTGGAGGCACCTTAAAGTGCACTTGGATAAAGACCACATTTTAAATATTAAACTGAAATTTAGGAAACATGGCCTTTCAACAGGCCAAGTAAATGTTATTCTAGAGACTAATTTGAAAAAGTATAGCTCACTTGAGTAGCTAATCCCAAATGGATGAACCATATATTTCAACATTTCCTATAAATAGACTGTGTCTAAGCTAAATGTATGGTAAGAGCAGACAGGTGCATTCTATTACAGGGCCCAGAGTGCTTACTTTTGTACAACTTAAGGTATAGTCATTATGGAATCTACTTTAAGTGACACGATGGACTGCAATGATGGCAGTTACAGTTGACCAAGAGTCTTAAAAATGAGTCAAGGAAGGTATCCTTTTCATCACTCTACCCTAGCTATTGTGCTTTTAGAATAATGGAAGGTTATCACACATTCCAGAAATCAGACAGGAGCTGCCTCCTGTCCATGTTGTGTATTTGTCCTTATTTTCTGAACCATTAAAGTGTGAACAGCTCTAGATTCTCAATCAAAATAAGGGAACTAAATTTTTGTTTCTACAAGAGTTCGATACCCAGTCTCAATCTATGTATTTGTTTCAGTCTGGTATTCATTCTGTGATCTGTGCTTATGCACACATACTGTGGAAATAAACAAAGACCAACCAAATTTCAGGCCCAGGGAAAGGGCAATACTCCAAGATCAGTTGTAAACAAGAGCTTAGTTAAGATCCCGGCATAAATTTCTGGATCTAACAGCATAAAACAAAGGCACAAGGCAGAATCTCAGCACTGAAAGAATATAGCACAAGAGACAGAAATGGCAATCATCCAGCTGGTCTTATGAAGAGATATCAGAACATGATGTATGATTGCAAAGCTAAAATCTGAACTTAGGGGAATTGGTAATAGAAAAGAACCAAGTGGTAAACATGCCCAAGGCATTTTACTGAGAATACAGGGGGAATTCTTCCTTGGCTCTTGACATTAAATAAGAGATGAGTGGTGAACACATCATACGTATTAATGAAGAGGTTGCACTCTAAATCTATCAGAAAAAGGAAATCTTCTTATGAGCAAGCTACATGAGAATTTTTAGGGGATAAGGTGCATAGATCAAACAGATACATACAGTCAATGAGGTGATTAACTTCAAACTCAATGTTTATAACCCTGTTATACAACTAAATAATCATAGCACTGTTTTATTTGCTGTACATATTGATATTACTATTCAATAATTATTTTTGTTGTTTGCTTTATTCTTCAGTAGGTGTTTGTTTTTCTCCAAAAGCTACATACTTTCTGTGGAAGAAAAAAACTCAATCTCTCTAACATTCTAAAAGGCAAAGAGATATAAAGCTCTGAAGAAGAATCCAAGTATTTTTACTGGTCTCACTGTCATCTGAGTTTGGAGAATATTATAGAACTTGGATCATTTGGCTAAGAGCAAAGTTAACAATGACAACTGGAAGCTGGGAGGAAAGATGAGAGGGAGTAGACGAAGAGAACTGTGTCTGTGTGCATTTTAAGCACAAAAAAGATTTTGTAAATATGTCTCACTTAATCTATGATTTTAACTGAAATCAATCCCATTAAGACAGTTAATTTTTTCAATGTTAAACAGAGCTATCAGGAAAAAAAAAATAGGACTTCTTTACTGGTGATAATCTCAGTCCTTTATCTCTGGGCAACCTTTTCATAAAGTCTGAAGGATGCTTCTGATCTATTAGAGGATGTCTGCCCTATAAACAGATAAAATCAATTAATGCTTTCAGTGATATGTAGTCACAAAAACATCTTTGTATCTACTTCTTTTCCCTATCTTGAAAGATGAGGTCAAAAAGTCAGAACCTTAATGACACTCAAATGTGATTTAAAGTGCTACAGAAGAAAAAAATGTTCTCTCTCAGTAAGTCTCTCTCGCTGTGAAAATCATTTCTCTTTGGTGAAATGTCATCAACAAAATGGTCAACATGACTAGTACCTTGGTTGTGTCTGTTCTGAAACAGTGCAATAAGTGTTATTAACACTGTAAGAGTAGGTACAGAACCACCCAAATGTCCTGCTTTAGGTGGTGGTTACACTAATGAAAATGATTATTTTTTTTTAGTGTGAAGGACAGGAATTTGCAATCTGCAGAGCTAGGTTTAAATTCTGTTTGTGACACTAACTAGCAATGTTAGTCTCCTCACCTGGTTAAAAAAAAAAAAATGGCAAGGATAAGATAAACACAAGCAGTATTTTTTCCTCAGCTCTTAACTTTAAAATTATATGGGTTTTACTAAAATTAGACCTCAAAATCCAGAATTACTCCTAAAGAGGGTGGTGATGGAATTAAACATTCAAATGAGGCAAATCAAAAGGTACAATCTGCTTAAGCTCAAACATGTCACAGATTTTTTTCATCACACAATTCTTACAAGAGCAAAAGGGAATAAATAATAAATACCTAATCTGCACCAAGAACTTGATGAGAATTTCTATTTTCCATAAAATTCATATGAGGGCATTATCAATACCCACTTACCACGTTGAAGGGAACCAAGAAACAGCATTTAGAAAATTTTCTCAAAGTCCCATAAGCATTTAAGAAGAGTATGGGAGTGATACAACGTAGTCTCTTATGGATATTGCTATAGTAGGAACAACTGTTGAGTTTCCATGATCTACTGGAAGTCACTGGCCTAGCCTTGGTGAATTCTACCTCCACATTTTAAGTTTTACATTTCTATATTTCTATAGTTGCTCATTTTTTTCTTTCTATACAGATATTGTTTGACTTGAACAAAGGGTCTAAAGTTATTCCCATCAAGATAAACATAACCAAGTTTAGGATAAAGTATTTAATTTGTTTCAGCAGAATAAAGCATGTTGCTCAGTCTCTTGCATACGATGGGCATTTAATAAATATTTATTGCATAATTGGAAGGAGTAACATTAGGATGTTACTACAAACTTCTTTGCCTACAGTGAAACCAGAATCCAACCTTAGAATTCATCATTTAAGTTTCTGTTTATAATAACAAAAAAAACCTCTAGAAGACAGAACAATTCTGTAGTTCATGTAGGTTATGCAGGTTATCAGTTGAAAATAAAGCAGCAAACCCACATTCCTATAAAAGGAAGGTTAAAAAGTAAAATATCCAGATAATTATCTCTAAATTATTCTTTACTTTCTTTGTAAAAATGCATACTAAATGTAGGCCTGACTTACTACTCCTATTTTGGGTTATTCTGCATGATATTTCTAGACATTATTCTTCCTAAATAATTCTTACCTCCAAAGACTACCTATTAGTTACTATTATTTAAGAAACTCTGTTGTGTAATTATAGCATTGCATCAGACAGAAAATTGACCTGAGTTCACATATTCTTTATAGTGAAATAAAATATTACAATTTTTCATTTTTTTAAGTTTTTCATTATTTTAGTTTCATTATATTTTTCAATAGGTTTTTTTTTTTTACTAAATTCTGACCTCAGAGACCAAATATTAGATTACATTATAAATAAAAGATTATCACAAAAAGGCTCTGTTAATATTTGGTTTGGGTCAAGACTGAGCTACCCAAAGTATATTTTACAATATTGCAGATTTAAGTGTTTACTTATTTATTCAAATTTACTTATTTATTCAAATAATGCATTCATATTTAAATTTTACAGAATTAAGATTTGAGGCTATGCTAAAAGGAAATTCCTCAGCAAATTAAAATTTTTAAGTATTAATATTGGTTTATTCAAAAATCAGTTTTTGGTGATCAGTAGCATACCCTCTCCATCAAAATGGTGAGAAGGAAGAACCTAGCTTCTGTCCTCCCCCTAACAAATATCAATAATATTTGACCCAGTAAAGTTATCCTTCTTTAATGAAGGCAAGATAATAAACTTCCTCAGCTTTTGTTTGCTATGAAGGTATCAGAACTCAACCTGCCTTACAAGAAATGCTGGTGGGAATTCTTTAAGCCAAGATAAATGGATGTTAATTAGTAATATGAAAACATATGAAAATATACAATACAATAGTAGAGATGAGCATAAGTCAGATTGAAAATACTCTAACATTATAGTGGTGTGTTAACTTTTTTAGTATAAATTTTAAAGGACAAAAGTATTAAACATAGCTACAGCTACAATCATTTGTTAAGGGATATATAACACAAAAAAATATTGTGACATCAAAAACATAAAAGGCGAAAGTAAAGATAACTTTTCTATGCAAAGTTGTCATCAGTGTAAAATATACCATTACACTGATGTTTTATAGAAGTGTCATAGTAATCACAAAGCAAAAATGCACAGTAAATTCATAAAAGATAAAGAGAAGGGAATCAAACATACCACTAAGAAAAGTATCTATTCACAAGGGCGGCCATCAAGAGGGAAAGAAAGTAACAAGGGAACTGCAAAACAGCCAAAAAACAATTAGTATGATGGTAACAGTAAGTCCTTACTAATCAATAATTATTTTAAATGCAAATGGATCAAATTCCCCAATCAAAAGACATACAGTGGGTAGGCAGATTAAAAAAGAGAGAAAGAACCAACTATATGCTGCCTGTAACAGAAACTCACTTTAGCTTTTAAAGACACATGTTAGCTCAAAATGAAGAATTGGAAAAAAGATACACAATGAAAGTGGAAACAAAAAGAAAGCAGAGGTAGCTATACTTGTATGAGACAAATAGACTTTAGGCCAAAATTAACAGGAGACAAGCAATGTCATGCAATGATAAGCAGGTCAGTTTATTAGGAAAATACTGAATTATAGAGTATACATGCACCCAACACAGAAGCCCATAAGTATATTAAGCAAATACTAACAGATCTGAAGGGAGAAATAGACAACTATACAATAATACTAAGGGACTTTAATACCCTACTTTTGTCAATGAATATAGCACCCAGGTAGAAAATCAACACCATAATTTTGGACTGAAACCATAGTCTAGATCAAATAGACTTAACCAATTAAGTATAGAACATTTCATCCAACATCAGCATAATACACATTCTTTAACATAACCACAGACCAATTTGTTAGGTCATATGACAGGGTCATAAAACAGGTCTTCACAAATATACTTAAATTATACCACTTCTCTTTTCCAACCACAGTGGCATTAAACTAGAAACCAATAGTAGGAGGGAACCAAGGAAAGTTCACAAAGATGTGGAAATTAACGTACTCCTGACAACCAGTATTTCAGATAAGAAACCAAAAGGAAATTTTAAAAATATCTTAAAACAAAAATGGAAGCACAATATACCAAAACCTATGAGATGTAGCAAAAGCACTTCTTTTTTTTTTTTAAGATTACTTATTTGTCAGAGAGAGAGAGAGAGAGAGAGAGCAAGAAAGCATGCACAAGCAGGCAGAGTGGCAGGCAGAGGTGGAGAGAGAAGCAGGCTCCCTACTGAGGAAGGAGACGGATGTGGGACTCAATCCCAAGACCCTAGGATCATGGCCTGAGCCCAAGGCAGCAGCTTAACCAACTGAGCCACCTACGTGTCCTGCAAAAGCACGTCTAAGGGCTAAGAGGAGCTTTACAACAATAAATACCTACGTAAAGAAAAAAACAAAAGAGCTCAAATGAATAGCTTAACTTTATACCTCAAGGAACTGGAAAAAAGTTAAACCTATTGTTGGTATGAGGAAGGAAATAACAAAGATCAGAACAGAAATGAAATAGAGAGCAGAAAAACAATAGAAAAGATCAAGAGAAAGAGCTGGTGTTTTGAAAAGATAAATAGAATTGGCAAGCCTTCCGCTGAACTAAAAAAAAAAAAAGCAAAACTTAAAATCAGAAATGAAAGAGACATTACAATTGTTATCACACATATACAAAGGACTATAACGAACTACTATAATTAAACAATAACAATACAACCTACTAACACTGAACCCTGAAGAAATACAGAATCTTAACACACCAATAATGAATAAAGAGAATGAATCAATTATCACAAACTTTCCCAGACAGAAAAAACCCAGGATCAAGTGGGTTTTTCATTGGTGATTTCTGCCAAACCTTTAAAGAAGAATTAATACCCACCCTTCTCAAACTCTTCTAAAAATTTGGAGATGACAAAACACCTCCAAACTCAATTTACAAGGCCAAAATTATCCTGACACAAAAGCCAAATAGGGACACCACAAGAAAACTATGAACCAATATCCTTAATGAATATAGATTCAAAAATCTCAAAAAAAATGATACTAATTCAACAACATATTAACAAAATAATGCACTGTGCTCAAGTGGGATATATCCCTGAGATGCAAGGATGTCTCAACATAGGCAAGTCAATTAATGTGATGCACCACATTTCTAGAACAAAAAGTTATATGATCATATCAAAAGGTGACCAAAAAAGGCATTTGACAAAATACAACATCCTGTTATGAAGAAAACACCTGACACACTGGGTATAGAGAGAACACACTCCAACACAATAAAGGCCATACAGGACAAACCCATAGCCAATATTATATTCAAGAGTGAAAGGTTAAAAGCTTTTCCTCTAAGGTCTGGAAAAAGACAAGGGTACCCATTCTCACCCTGTATATTTAACAAAATACTAGAAATCTAAATTCAAACAATCTGGCAAGAAAAAGAAATAAAAAGAATCCAAAATAGAAAGGGAAGAGTAAAATTGTCTTTATTTGCAGATAATATGATCTTATATATAGAATACCCTCAAGACTCCACAAAAAAAAGTCAAAAGAAGCTAAATTCAATAAAGTTGCAAGATACAAAATCAACAGAATTTAGTTGCATTCCTATAAATTAACAACAAAATATCTGACAAAACTCATTCACAACAGCATCAAAAACAATAAAGTACTTAGAAATAAATTTAACCAAGGAGATGAAAGTTCTCTGCAATGAAAATGACAAGACTCATGCAACAAATTGAAAAAGGCACTGTATGGAATGATATCCTGTGTTCATGGATAAAAATAATATTGTAAAAATGTCCATAATACCTTAAATGCCTATAAATTCAATGCAATCCTTTCAAAAATTCTAATGACATTTTCACAGAAATATGAAATAAATCTAAAATTTCTGTGGAAACAGAAAATACCCCAAATACACACAGCGATCCTAAAAGAACAGAGCCAGAGGCATCATATTTACTGTTTTCAATATATACTACAAACCTATAGTAACTAACACAGTATGGTTCTAGCATAAAATTATACACATAGACCAATGGACCAGAACTGAGAGCCCAAAAATAAACTCAACATATATCATCAATTAATATTTGACAAGGGAACCAAGAATTCTCAATGGGGCAAGGAAAATCTGCACAATAATGGTTGGGAAAAGTGGATAGCAACATGCATAAATATGAAATTGGACCCTTATATAGAAAAATAAATTCAAAATAGATTAAAGTCCTTAACATAAAAACTGAAAAACCTAAAACTCCTAGAAGAAAATATAGGAGAAAATAACCTTGGTATTGGTCTTGACCATAACTTTTTTGATATAATACCCAAAGCACACACAACAAAAACAAACAATAAATAATTAGGGCTACATCAAAATAAAAGTGTTCTACACTGCAAAAAAGCCACCAACAAAATGAAGAGACAATGTATATAATAGGAGAAAATACTCATGTAACTCAATAGCAAAAAAAAAAAAGAAAAAGAAAGAAAGAAAGAGAAACAAGTGATCTAATTAAAAATAGGCCAAGGACCTAAATAGACATTTTTTTCAAAGACATACAAATGGCAACAAGTATATGAAAATGTGTTCAATATAAATAACCATCAGGAAAAAGAAAAAACCACAATGAGATATCACTTCCCACCTGTTAGAGTGACTATAATAGAAAAGAGAAAACATACCTGTTGATGAGAACGCAGAGAAAAAGGAACTCTTGCGTACTGTTGGTGAGAAAGTAAATCAGTTTAACCATTAAGGAAAACAGTATTGAGGTTCCTTAAGAAATTAAAAATAAAACTACCATACATATGAACTAGCAACCATATCTCTATGTATCAATAGTTAATGGAATCATTGTCTCAAAGATGTAATTATACTTATATGTTCATTGCAGTAATATTATTCAATTGGGAAGGTATGTATATAGCATCAGTGTCCCCTGATGGATGAAGGGAATTTATCCATTTATTTGGTTATAACCACACCTTCCCTATTTATATGTCTGTCCATCCATACACTCACACACACACAGAATGGATGATTATTCAGTCTTATAAAAGAAGGAAATCCTGTCATTTGCAACAAAATGGGTTAATCTGGAGGGAATTATGCTAAGGAAAGTAATCCAGACAGAGAAATACTGTGCAGTATCACATATATGTAAAATCTAAAGAAGCCTAACTTATAGAAACTAAGAGTAGAGTGGTGGTTACCAGAAGCTGGATGATGGAGGGGTGGGGATAAGGAGAACAAGGGAGATGTTGGTCAGGGGTACAAACTTCTAGTTATAAAATGAATAAGTTCTGGGATTTAATGTAAATCATCGTGACATAGCTCATAATGCTTGAAAATTGCTGAAAGATCTTAAATGTTATCACATACACAAAGGAATTATGTAACATGATGAACGTGTTATCTAATACTATGATAATAATCATTTTGCAATATATGTGTATAAAATCAATACATCTTAAACTTACACTATATTGTATGTCAATTATATCTTTAAGATTTTATTTATTCATTTGACAGGCAGAGAGGCAGGCAGACAGAGAAAGGGAAGCAGGCTCCCTGCCGAGCAGAGAGCCCCATGCAGGGTTCGATCCCAGGACCCTGGGATCATGGCTGGAGCCCAAGGCAGAGGCTTTAACCCACTGAGCCACCCAGGCACCCCTACTTTTTTTTTTTTTTTTTTTAAGAGAAATCTTTGAACAAGAAAATAAATACATGGGATGCCTGGGTGGCTTAGTTGGTTAAGCATTTGCCTTCAGCACAGGTCATGATCCCAACCTTCCAGGTCAGGCTTCCTGCTCACTGGGGAGCCTGCTTCTCCTTCTGCCTGTAAGTCTCCCTGCTCCTGTCTCTCTCCTTTCTCTGACAAATAAATAAATAAATCTTTTTTTTAAAAAAACAAAAATAAATACACATAGTATGCCCCCTGTGATATGCCTTTGAGTTTCTAAAGATGGAAGACTTACTTCCTTTGAGAATCTCATATTATATGTGGGTCAACAGAATAGATATTAGAACTTTCATTTTCTTTTTTAATAAATAGAACTTTTTAATAACTAATTGAAGTGTGGGCAGTATAGCAAAACACATATAGGGATCTTGGACCTCACTGTTCATTTGCACATTACTTGCACACAATTTGGGCACAAACTAGTAGATGATTTCACTGCTGTTACCTGTGTAACTTTCTTAAATGGTCTTAAATCATCAAAGTAGCAGTAAATTTCTCTTCTTGGTTCCAAATAGCTAGTGCAGAAGAATGGAAACAAGGATTTTCTCCTTTTGCAAAGATAGCTTAATGTTATAATTTTCTTCAGGGTCTAGATTAATGCAGCAATGATAATTATGGATTTAGGGTGGTCATTGCTGTGAAATGAACAAGTCACAGGGGATGAATAAAGACAGTTTAGAAATCTTTACCAGGCAAGGTATATTTTATCTGTATTTAAAATTAACTTAAAATAGATTGTGGGTCCTTTTGCTATGATACCTGTGTATAGACAGGAACCTATTCAAATCTTTAAATTCTGCATGTCTCACCTATTTTATCAGGCTAGGAACAAAGGAGAAATAAGTTTGGAAAGATTTTCTAGATAGCTTACATTTGAAAGTCATGTGCCTCCTGCAAGTCTGGGAAAATTTCATTTAGCTTGAATGATCCAGGAAATAAATATTCAGTTTAATATGATTATCTTGGATATAACATACAGTCGTTATCTAAGTTATAAAAAGAATCTTTAAAGATAATGGCAGGAAATCTTTCTAAAATATAATAGTTACCAGTACTTGAAATGTATTTTCATATTCTCTGAATAACTCTGTACATTGAATTTCTCCAAAACCATCGGCCACACTATTAAGTCCATTGTAAAGAAAGACAGCTTCAGTTGCTCAATAGGCAAGAGTGAGCTAGCAGCACCTTCAGACTGCTCTCTACAGAATACTGAACGTACCTTATATTGCCTCTAGTTCTTTGATTTATGCATGCCTGTCTTTTTCTCCTGAAGGTGAAGGAATATTCTGAATATAAATAAATGTTGTAGTTAATCAAATTTCATATATCTATATATTTCTATATTTTAATTATTCCATATTAAAGAAAACCTTAATATACGTTCTTAAGCTTTCCATAATTTGGTCAAAATCTTACTTTTTTTGCTGGTCAATTTTATTTTAACATTAGATCTGGAGTTAATCCTATTATTTTCTAAAGGACTTTAATTTTTAGATGGGGGCTAGAAAGCAGGCAATATGTCACCTGAGTACAAGGTCAATATACTCTCCTTGAAGCTCTGTTGCAGTTACTGCCTTATACAGAATAATCTACTAACAATATCTGAGGCAAGAAATAGATAGCATCATAAGGTTAATTTCATTGCTTATGTATACAGCATAAAATTAGAAAAATAAAGTATAAAGACATACATATACAACTAGGCAGACAGACATACAGACACCCTGTTCCATTTTTATGGAAATCTTGAAATCCTGATAATAAGAAGAATATTACTAAGAAATTTTGAGGGATATTTTCCTTTTTCTTTTGGGAGAACACTAATGGTATCCTATCGTAGTATTTAGTGGATAAATTCTTAGAAATATTTTTCAAAACTGAATCAGGAAGAAATGGGAAATCCAAACAGACTAATTATTAGCAATGAAATTGAATTGGTAATGAGAAAACTACCAAAAAATAAACTCCAGGACCAGTTGGATTTACAGATGAATTCTACCAAACAGTTAAACAAGAGTTAATATTTATTCTCTTCAAACTATTCCAAAAAAATAGAAGAGGGAAGAAAGCTTCCAAATACCTTCTATGAGGCCAGCATTACCCTGGTAGCAAAATCTCCATGAAGATGCTACAAGAAAAAGAGAAAAATATAAGCCAATACCCTGATAAACCCAGATGCAAAAATCCTCAACAAATGATTAGCAAACCACATACAACAATACATTAAAAGGATCACTCACATTGATCAAGCGGGATTTATTCTGGGAATGCAAAGATGGTTTTGCATTAATTAATCAATGTGATACACCATTAACAAAATAAGGAATAAAAATACAGTTTAAAAAGATAAACAATATTTAACACTTTGTTTAGAATGTTAACTTTTAAAAATACAAATCTTTCTTGTTTGCTGTCAAAGATTTCTAAAGAATTTGATAACTAATTTTCTAAGGAGTTTGATAACAAATATCACAGCCTCCTGTGACATATTTCATGTCCAAATGTATAGAAAAGAGATCAAACTATAATTTAATAAACATCCAGGAAAGGTCTTTTAAAATTTTTGAGACTGGGGCTTACAATAGCAATACATTATAAGTGATTTAAATAAAACATCCTTTATCCATCTAGGGGCAGGTTAAGGGGCACAATTAAAACAAAAACAAACTTAAAACACTAACCTAAATATTAATGAGCTAACAAGAGGAGATTAGGCTCTAATACCTTTGACTGTAATCTTTTTCTCTCCTAAAAGTGGGAATGGACATGCAGCAAAAATATATCTTAGATTTGTGTGAGTTGTTTATATTTTTAATTTGATTTACATATTTTGTACAAGTACTATGGGAAAATATAAAACTGAATTTCTAGTATAAAAGATAGAGAATCCAGTCATAATCGACTTTGATACTATTAATGTTTTTTATATGAAAGTTCATTTGTTTATAAAGACTTTGGACTTTAACATTTTTATTCAAAAATTCTGACTCATCCAGAGGCACCTGGGTGGCTCAGTGGGTTGAGGCCTCTGCCTTCGGCTTGGGTCATGGTGCTGGGGTCCTGGGATGGAGCCTCACATCAGGCTCCCTACTCAGTGGGGAGCCTGCTTCCTCCCCTCTCTCTCAAACAAATAAAATCTTTTTTTTTTTTTTTTTAAGATTTTATTTATTTATCTGACAGAGATCACAAGTAGGCCGAGAGGCAGGCAGAGAGAGAGAGGGGAAGCAGGCTCCCTGCTGAGTAGAGAACCCAATTCGGGGCTCGATCCCAGGACCCAGGACCATGACCCCAGCGGAAGGCGGAGGCCTCAACCCATTGAGCCACCCAGGCGCCCCAAACAAATAAAATCTTAAAAAAAAAAAAAGAAAAAAAGAAAATTCTGACTCATCCAGAAAGGAACTACAAAGAGTAAAACATCGGGAAAGAAATATCATTACTTAAAAGATATGTAATTGTAAATTTGAAAATTTGAAAAGGACTAATTAAAAAATAGTACAATGAATAAAACAGTGAACTAGGTTATCTGAAAAAATGCAGCATGCAAAATATAACTTTAAAAATTGTATTTCCAAAATCCAAATAACTAGAAACAAGTATCAATGAATGTATTAGAACTACCTGAAGGAAAGTATAAAATCACTAAAAAAATAAGAAAACAACAAACTGAGTCTTGAAAACGTTATAATGAGCAACTGTTGCCAGCCCATTCCATTTAAATGATGTCCAAAAATAGCCAAAAGTAATTGATAGTGATAAAACCAGAAAGGAGTTGCTTCTTGGTGGGGTTGGGGGATCACTTAAAATTGACTGGAATTAAATTTGAGGAATATTTCTGGGTAAGGAGTATGTTTGATACTTTAATGAATGGTGGTTGCAGGGGTTCAACTGTCAGAACACATCAAGCTGAATATGGAAGTATTGTCTATTTTATCATATATAAATTATTTCTTTAAAAAAAAGTTAATAAGTAAAAAGTTCTCCAAAGATGTCATTCATGGCAACATTTGGAAAAGAAGAAGACTATCTATTTGGCATATCAAATGAGGGGGAGCGGTGGAAGCCATGTGTCCCAGTAGGGAGGAATATTTTATCACTGATACTGTTTAGAATGGTTGCTGTACAGTAATTTTAAAAAAAGACAAACTGATTACAAGTTAATTCTATTGTTTTATCTATATAGTGCATCCTCTTATTTCTTCTACCTGGGGTAAAGCATAATAGATTTGAACTTGCCAACTTTTAAAGCCCAAGCTTGAGCAAAATGACTGGAAAACATGTTAGAAAAAAAAAAATCAGAGAATTTGAAGAAATGCTACATGAGAAAAACGGAAAAAATAATGAAAAATAAAGAGCAGGAGCTGAATGACTAAGTCAAAAAGTAAAAAAAATCAGAAAAGAAATTTTAAAAAAACATAAACTCTGTAAAACCCAATTGATGTTTATGAGGAAAGCAATGCGTTCTACTACTGATTAATTGGCAAAAGCACTGTCAATATGAAGAAGTAATTAAATCAAGAAAACAAGGAGACAGAAATGCTTGGAACACCAACTACCATAAATACCAGCTGTACTCCAGGAAGATAATTTATCAAACATTTCTACAAAGTTTCCTTCATATCAAAACCTATTTTAAAGCCAATAGAATTGAGTAAAATTTTTCTTCCCTATCAAAATGTACCAACTTTAATTATAGCTCTCAATATTGGTCTTAATTTCTGGCTGCTTTAAATAAAGATGCAAATAGCACTTATTGAAACACAGAGCTGGTTCAGTGACTTAGAGAACTTTCTGGGATTTGTTTCTTCTCATGTGTACTTAACAAGTCCCCTCCATCTGTGGTTTCCAAACTGTATTCTCCTTTCTTTGCAACTTGAAAACACCTAATACAAATCTAATTGCTAGATTTCATGTCGTAAGGAATTGACATAGTAGTGAAATACAGCTGGACAAAGTTCAGGAATATCCTTTCCTTCCATCCCAGGTTTATATCCATTTCCCTAAATCAAAGAAAATGCAGATCAGTCCAGAGAACTTTTCTATAAACCTCTTCTCTCTGGGGGACTCTTGCCCTCTTATGTATTTTTAACCAGAACATAAGTAATTTGTTGAGATGAGTTCTCTTTCAGTGCTCTTTTGCTTATCTTACCTCAAGCTTTGTAACCAAAAGTCATAAAAGATTATGGAAATCAAAAAAATCATAAAAGATTATGGAAAACAGAGATAGGGGAACAAAGCAAACAGCCCAGATCCACTCTTCTCCTCAAGTGAAATAAGCAATTGGGTTTTCAAAAGGGGAAATAAAAGGCCCTAGGAATTCTGAACCTCAGTGTCTATCATCACTATCCTTTTTCTAAGAACAGCAGAATACAGAGGAAGGACATTGGGGAGGGTTTGTGCTGTGAATTGTGTAGGACTGATGAATCACAGACCTGTAACCCTGGAAAAAATACATTATATGTTAATTTAAAAAGAATACAGAGGAGGTTCTAGAACAGGAAAAAATATATATAAAGACTTACTCCAAATGTGTATGTATTTTTGATTTTCCTAACAAAAAAATGACAGAATAGCTCCACCACCTGATTCTAACAGATCTCACTTTCTCTTGCTGTTAAATACTGAGTAATTATGAATAATATTGTATTAGTTTCCTGCAGCTGTTGTTATGAATTGTCACAAACTTAAATTTATTCTCCCGTGGTTATAGAGGCCAGGAGTCTAAAATCAGTTCCAGTTAAGATATTGGCCAAGCCATACTTCCTCTGGAAGCTCTACGGAAGAATCTGTTCCTTATCTCTTCCACCATTCCTTGGCGTATGGCCATATAGCTACAATCTCAGCTTCCCTGGTCACATTGACTTCTCCTGTCTTTGTCAAATCTCCCTCAACCTCCCTCTTATAAAGACACTTATGATTGCAATTAAGGTCTCCTTGAATAAACTAAGAAAGCCTCCCCATCTCAGGATCTTTAACTTTATCCCATCTTTTACCATATAAAGTAATACCCACAGGTTCCATGGATTAGGACATGAGTATCTATTGGGGAGGACATTATTCAGCTTACACACAACCATATTTTGGAAAGTTAACAGTGATTTAAAAAAGCAACTCTGTGGTCAAATAATCTTCAACAAAGCAGTAAAAAATATACAGTGGAAAAAAGAGTCTCTTCAACAAATGGTGCTGGGAAAACTGGACAGCTATGTGTAGAAGAAAGAAATTTGACCATTCTCTTACAACATACACAAAGATAAGCTCAAAATGGATAAAAGATCTCAACGTGAGGCAGGAATCTATCAAAATCCTAGAGAACATAGGCAGTAACCTTTTCGACATTGGCCACAGCAACTTCTTTCAAGACATGTTTCCAAAGGCAAAGGAAACAAAAGTGAAAATGAACTTTTAGGACTTCATCAAGATCAAAAACTCTGCACAGCAAAGGAAAGTCAACAAAACAAAGAGGCAACCCATGAAATGGGAGAAGATATTCGCAAATGACACTACACACAAAGGGCTGATATCCAAGATCTATAAAGAACTCCTCAAACTCAACACACACATAATAGATAAGCACATCAAAAAATGGGCAGAAGACATGAACAGACACTTCTCCAAAGAAAATATACAAATGGCTAACAGGCACATGAAAAAATGTTCAGCATCAGCCAGCAGGGAGATTCAAATCAAAACCACATTGAGATACCACCTTACACCAGTTAGAATGGCCAAAATCAACAAGACAGTAAACAACAAATGTTGGAGAGGATGTGGAGAAAAGGGGAGACCTCTTACACTGTTGGTGGGAATGCAAGTTGGTGCAGCCACCTTGGAAAACTGTGGAGATTCCTTAAGAAATGAAAAATAGAGCTACACTATGACTCTGCAATTGGGTATTTACCCAATTGGGTATTTACCACTATTGGGTATTTACCCCAAAGATACAGATATAGTAAAAAGAAGGGCCACTTGTACCCTGATGTTCATAGCAGCAATGGCCACAGTCACCAAACTGTGGAAACAGCCAAGATGCCTTTCAACAGATGAATGGATAAAGAAGATATGGTCATATATACAATGAAGTATGATGCCTCCATCAGAAAGGATGAATACCCAACTTTTGTATCAACATGGACAGGACTGGAAGAGATTATGCTGAGTGAGATAAGTCAAGCAGAGAGTCAATTATATGGTTTCACTTACTTGTGGAGCAAAAGGAATAACACGGAGGACACTGTGAGATGGAGAAGTGAGTTGGGGGAAATCGGAGGGGGAAGACAAACCGTGAGAGACTGTGGACTCTGAGACACAAACTGAGGGTTTTGGAGGGGGCTGGGGGGTGACGCTAGTGGTGGATATTGTGGAGGGCACATATTGCATGGAGCACTGAGTGTGGTGCATAAACAATGAATTTTGGAACAGTGAAATGAGATAAAATTAAATTTTTTAAAAAACAAATAGTAGCAAGAGAGACAAATATATTCAAGTACAATGAATAATATTTTAGCCAACAATATTGAACTACTCAAATACTTAAATAGTATGTCTTGTTTATACTTTAATAAACTACTATAATGGATAAAAGTGATTAAAAGCTTTCCCTCTTTTGACGAATGATAAATGTAGGATTTCTGGTTAGTTAATTAAGCATCATATATATAATCTTAAATCTGAAAATAAGCTTCATTAATTTCAAATTGAGAATTAGAAGTACATTAGGGAAATATGTTAAATATAATTTTGTTTTAATGATTCTACCTATTTATAAATAAAATTTGATCAATTCAGTCATTAAAGATATAGCAACACATTTCTTGAGGACCATAAGATAAAAAATACTCAGTGTGGATTAGACTGAAAAGATAATGAAACATCAAATCTGAATTGGAACTTCATAACTAAATACTGGCATCAGAATGAATCCATACGAATAAGATTTTTAAGTAGCCAGTAGGTTATAATTTATGCCTCAGGAAATGCTTTGCTCCTATTTTTTAATCTTAGATTCTATAAATTACACTAGTCAGAAATGTTACAGAGTTTTAGGATATAATGTGTTTTTTTTATAAAGAAACTTTAGTGAATTTTAAGATACATCACATTTCATATGCTTGTTATAATCATCATTCTGCATTTCTAGTGAAAGCTAAGGGAAGGTAATAGATGAGGGTTATAGCCTCCTATGTAACCATCATATTTTATAGTTATATGACAAAGGAAATGCTGCAGCAAATTAGCTAATTTGGATATCTCTTGTTCAAAACTAAAAACTCAATTTGTCAGTAAAATTGTTCTTTATCATATGTTGAGAATTGGATAAAATTCCTAAGGAATTTTAGGAAGCTCAGCTGTTGAAGCATCAACTTTTGGTTTTAGCTCAGGCCATGATATCATGGGTTCTGAGATTGGGAGCCCTGTGTCTGTCCTCCACTCTTCCCCCTCAAGCCTGTTCATCAGGGAGTCTGCTTGAGATTCTCTCCCTCTGCCCCTCCCTCTGCTCACATGTGCTCTCTCTCTCTCAAATAAATCTTTTTAAAAAATTCATAAGCTTAGACCCTTAGGAGGTTGAGGTAGTCTTTTGTTTTTAGCTTTAAAAACCATACAGTAAGCAGTTTTATTTTAAAATTAGGTATAAAGACTCTGTCTAGTAGCAGCTTTTCACTGTTTAATGGCAATTAAATTATTTTAAATATAAGTTAAGAATTTTTAAAGATAAAAACATGTCAACTGTTACTATAAGTTAGAATACAGTTAATATGTATTCATAATATCAAAGTTTAAATAATCCCATTTACTTTAAAGATAAAACAGAAGATGAACAACTATATCCAAAAGCTAAACTTTTTATCTTTTTATTAATTTGACAAGTATTTATTGATCACTGCTGGGGATACAAAGCTGCACATGACCACCTGCTTTCAAAAAGTTTATAGGCTACAAAGAAAGTGAAAACAAAACATCAAAAAGGGGGTTAGAAATGAAAGAAAGAATGAGGTGAAATGGGATAAGGGCACGGGTTATAATATTAATTAGAGTAGTTAAGGAAAACCTATCTGAAAAGGTGAGAATCAGGAAAAGCCTGAAGATGGTTAGAGAGGGCACCAAGCACCTATGTGAGGAAAAGTAGTTGCAGGCAGAAGACTGGACCAATGTCACTAGGGCAAGCATGGGCCTGGAATGTTAGTGTAACGTTGAGAGTTAGGTGAACAGGCATAAAGTAGAAGAGGAGGAGGTTTATAGATAAGGCAGGCCGTGTAGTTCCTTCTAGACTATGAAAAGATTTTGGCTTTACTGTGAATGAAATGAAGAGCCATTTAACGTGGTGTTTTGATCAGATTTGAGTGACATATGCTAAATTAGATTTTAGAGTAGTCATTCTGATTTCTTCACATATGGACAGTAGACAGCAGAATTCAAAGTAAATAGGGCGTCAAGGTTAAAAACAAGAAGCCATCTAGAAGGCTATTGCAAACATTTAGAAGATGGTAGATCCAAACTGCTGACAGGAGTACAGGTAGTAAATATTCAGATTATGAATATATTTTAAAAGAAGGGCACCTGGGTGGCTCAGTGGGTTGGACCTCTGCTTTCGGCTTGGGTCATGGTCTTAGGGTCCTGGGATCGGGCCTCGCATCAGGCTCTCTGCTCAGTGCGAGATCTCAGTGGGGATCTCTGCCTCTCTGCCTACTTGTGATCTCTATCCATCAAATAAATAAATAAAATCTTAAAAAAGAAAAAGTGAGGTAACCATAATTTACTAAAGGTGTGGAGGAGAAGTATGAGAGAAGGAGAAAAATCAACCTGACAATTAGAAGAAGTATTGCAACCTGACAACTAGAAGAATAGGATAGTCTTTGAGGTAGAGAACACTGTAGATGGAGCATATTAGGATTGGGAGGGAAAAGGAAATAGTAGCTCAGATTACAAAATGTTAAATTTAAGATAACTAATAGAATTTCAAGTGAGTGTTCAATATATGACAGTCCATAAGACTGATTATCTACTGAAGCATTTAGCCACTAGATTACACAATGCTGTTGTTTAGGGACCAGGACCTATTTATATTTCATTTTCCATGGTACCTAGCACAGAGTAGAATGTATTAGCATATCCAGTGATTCTCATCCTAATTATTCATTGTATTTCTAGAGTATTCTAGCAAATGGCTGTGTAGTTTTAAACAAGGTAAAGTCATTTTTTTTTTAGGTGTCTATAAGATGCAATGTTAAAAAAATAAAGACAAGGGGAGCCTGGAGGTTCAGTGGGTTAAGCATCTGTCTGCCTTTGGGTTAGGTCATGATCCCAGGGTCTGGGATGGAGCCCTGCATTGGGTTCTGCTCAGTGGGGAGCCTGCTTCTCCCTCTCCCTATGCCTGTTCCTTCCCCTGCTTGTGTTCTCTCTCTCTGTCAAATAAATAAATAAAATAGTTAAAGAAAATAAATACAAAACAATCTTACATCATAAAATAAGAGCAGGAAATTTCTATTAGTGAACATGTTCTACTTGGCTGTGTGGGCTTTGTTTTACTGAGTCAGAATAAATCTATGTAATAGTACTAAAACACACATCTTTGGGAGGTTTCTATTTTGTAAAGAGTCTTGTCCATCTTTTTTTGTGTTAAATATAACTCTGTAACCATGTCACGAAGATTTTCTTTTGGAATACACAGAAATCTAAAGAAAATATATCACTGAAGCACATTTCATGTGAAGACTAAGGAAGTAGATAAAACATAATCCTATGTAAATTACTTTTGCACTTTTGTTTCTTCTCATGGCTCACAGTAAGGACACTGCAATCCTGAATGGTAAAGGAGCATCCATACCATTTATGAACAAGGAATTAGGATTGTAGTGTGGGGTGAATATAAACATTTTAAAATATGAGTCTTAACATGTGTATTAAAATTCTCCTTTTTCTTACTAGGATTTTTGTCTTATTAACATAGAAATTCATTCACAAGATATTATACTCTTCCAATTACACTGTATCTTGGCCATTTTAAATGTCCTGAGGCAGAAATAAAACTCTTCTTTTTAAAATCCATTTAATCCAATAGAGTGTTTATTAAAAATATTATTTTGTCACAATCAGTAATAAAACTATAATTTTCCTTAATAATGTAGTTTTTAAATCAAATCAATTGCCTATTATGCTGCCTTATCAGATAATTGCATATCTGTTTTTGTAGGCAGATTATGTATATCAAAGTGACTATCAGAGGCATTTGGAAGATGCTGGTAGAAGAGGAGGACCCTAGGCTCACTTCATTCCATGAATACTTCTAAATAACTATCAAATCGTCCTAAATGCCCCAGCAATTAGCCTGAACACTGGCATAACATATTCCACAACTAAACCTAGGGAAAAAGAAGGTAAAAAGTGTGGAGATATGGTTTGGAAGATAAATAAGTCATGCCTGCTGTGGTGGGGAGGGAGCTATGGTCATGGAGAAGGGCAAGAGACAGACTAGCACACAGGGAAGCCCACACAGGGATGATGAATCCCATGGGAACTGGCTTAGAAAGTGAAAGGGGTGAGATTTCCTGAGTTCTTGCGACCAGCTGGGCTTAACCTGCAGTTTTAAAGGTCAGTGGGCTTGGTTCATTTATAGGAACTAATATATAGTGATACAATAATAGTAGGGGACTTTAACATTTAACACAAGCCTCAATATATTCAAGAAGATCAAAGGCATACCATACACATTTTCTGACCAAAGATCTGTGAAGCAAGTCAACCACAAAAAAAATCTGGAAAAACCTCAAATACGTAGAGAATAAGTGACATGGTACTAAACAATGAATGGGCCAACCAGGAAAAAAGGAAGAAATTAAAAAATTCATGGAAACAAATGAAAATGAAAACTAAATGGTTCAAAAATTTGGGATGCAGCAAAAGTGGTTCTAAAAGGGAAGTTTATAGCAATATAGGCTTACCTCAAATAAACAACCTATCCTTATACCTAAAGGAGCTAGAAAAAAAACAACTAAAAAGACCCAAAACCAGCAGAAGGAAGGAAATACTGAAGAATAGAGCAGAAATAAATGAGGTAGAAACTGAAAATATAACAATAATAAAATAAATAAAACAGATCAGTGAAACCAGGAGGTGGTTATTTGAAAAAAAAAAAAAAAGCAATAAAATTGATAAACCTCTAGCCAGAATTAAAGAGAGAAAAAGAGAAAGGACTCAAATAAAATTATAAATGAGAGGGAACAAATAACAACTAATAGCACAGAAATAGAAACAGTTTTAAGAGACTATTATGAAACCTATATGCCAACAAATTGGACAACCTGGGTTAAATGAATAAATTCCACAAAAATATAAACTACCACAATTGAAACAGGAAGAAAAAGAAAGCTTAAAGTGATGGATAACCAGCAAATAAATTGACTCAGTAATCAAAAAATTCCCAACAAACAAAAGTCCAGGACCAGATGGCTTCATAGATGAATTCTACCAAACATTTAAATGAGAGTTAATACATTTTCTACCCAAACTGCTCCAGGAGATAGAAGAGGAAGGAAAATTTCCAAATTCATTCTATGAGGCCAGCATTACCCTGGTAGGAAAACCAGATAAATACAATACAAAGTAAAGAGAATTACAGGCCAATCTCTCTCTCTTTTTAAAGATTATTTATTTATTTAATTAATTTGAGAACGAGAAGCAAAGAGAGATGGGGTGGAGGCAGAGGGAGAGAGAAACTCAAGCATAATCCACACTGAATGTGCAGAGACCAAAGCAGAGCTCGATCCCACCACCATGAGATCATGATCTCAGCCAAAACTAAGAGTTGGCTACTCAATTGACTGCACCATGCAGGCACCCCTACAAGCCAATATCTCTGGTGAACATATATGCAAAACCCTTTACAAAATACCAGTTAACCAAATCTAACAATACAGTAAAATATCATTGATCATGATCAAGTGGGATTTATACCTTGGTTTCAAGGACGGTTCAATATTGTCAAATCAATGTGATAAGTTACATCAGTAAGAGAAAGGATAAGAACCATATGATCATGTCAGTAAATGCAGAAAAAGCATTTGATACAGCACAACATGTATTTATGGTAACAACCATCAACAAAGTCAGTTTAGAGTGAACATACCTCAATATAATAAACACTATCTATGAACAGCTAACCTCATCCTTAATAAGAGAAAAATAAGAGTTTTCCCCTAAGGTCAGGAACAAGACAAGGATGTCCACTCTCACCACTTCATTTTTTTAAATTTTATTTATTTATTTGTCAGAAAGAGAGAGAGCACAAGTAGGGGGAGTGGTAGGTAGAGGGAGAAGCAGGGTTCCCACTGAACAAGGAGCCCAATACAGAACTCGATCCCAGGACTCTGGAATCATGACCCAAGTTGAAGGCAAACACTTAACTGACTGAGCCATCCAAGCATCCCATCCACTCCCACTGCTTTTTATTTAGTGTAGTCTTGGAAGTCCTAGGTACCACAATCAGACAACAGAAAGAAAAAAAAAGCATCCAAATCCATAAAGAAGTAAAACTTACATTATTTGCAAATGACATGATTCTATATACCAAAAATCCAAAAGACTCCACCAAAAAACTGCCAGAACTGATTAACAGAGTCAGTAAAGTCAGGGTACAAAAATCAATGTACAGAAATCTGGTTCATTTTTATACATCAATAATGAAGTAGCAGACAGAGAAATTAAGAAAATCTCACTTAAAATTGCACCAAAAATAGTAAGATATTAAGGAATGAAACAAAGAGGTAAAAGATGTGTACTCTGAAAACTATAAAACACTGGGACGCCTGGGTGGCTCAGTTGGTTAAGTGGCTGCCTTCGGCTCAGGTCATGATCCCAGCATCCTGGGATCGAGTCCCACATTGGGCTCCTTGCTCGGCCCTCTGCCTCTGCCTGCCTCTCTGCCCGTGCTCACTCTCTCTCTCTAACTAATAAATAAATAAAATCTTTAAAAAAAATTTAAAAATCTATAAAACATTGGTGAAAGAAATTGAAGACAACATAAGGAAATGGAAAAGACATTCCATGCTCACAAATTTGAGGAATAAATATTAAAATGCCTATACTCCCAAAGCAATGTACACATTCAATGCTATCCATATCAAAATAGTAGCAGCAGTTTTCACAGAACTCGTACAAACAATCCTAAAATTTGTATGAAACAAAAAAAGGCCTTGAATAACCTAAACATTCTAGAGAGAGAAACAAAGCTGGAGACATACCAGTTCTGGATTTCAAGTTATATTACAAAGCTGTAGAAATCAAAACAGTATGGTACTGGTGCAAAAAAATAGATTCATACATCAACAGAATAGAAAACCCAGAAATAACCTATAACTACATGGTCCATTAATCTTCAACAAAGCAGGAAAGAATATCCAATTGGAGAAAGTCTCTTCAACACATGGTGTTGGGAACACTGGACAGCTACATGCAAAACAATGAAACTGGACCACTTTCTTGCAGCATACATGAAAATAAATTCTAAGTGGATCAGAGATCTTAATGTGAGACCTCAAACCATACATTCCTAGAACAGAGCATCAGCAGTAGCTTTTCTAACATCAGCCTTAGCAACATTTTTTCTGGATGGGTCCTCTGAGGCCAGGGAAATAACAGCAAAAATAAACTATTTGGACTCTGTCAAAGTAAAAACCTTCTGTAAAACAAAGGACATAATTAGGAAAACTAAAAGGCAAACTATGGAATGGAAGAAGATATCTGCAAAAGACATATGAAAAGGTTAGTATACAAAATTTATAAACAGCTTAAAAATTCACCACCCCATAAGTAAATAATCAAATTAAAAATGGGCTGAAGACCTGAATAGTCATTTCTCCAGAGAAGGTATATAGACAGCCATTAGTCACATGAAAAGATATTTATCTTCACTTAGCATCACGGAAATGCAAATCAATCAATGAGATATCACCTTACACCTGTCAGAATGGCTAAAATCAATAGCACAAGAAAAAGTAAGTGTTGGTGAGAAACTGGATAAAGGGGAACCCTCTTGCCCTGGCTGTGGAATGCAAATTGGAACAACCATTGTGGAAAACAGTATGGAGGTTCCTCAGAAAGTTAAAAATAGAACCATTTTATTTATGATCCTGCAATCATAATTACTGGGTATTTACCTACACGCACCTATGTTTATAGCAGCATTATTTATAGTAGCCAAGATATGTAAGCAGCCCAAATGTCCCTTGAGTAATGAATGGATAAAGTTAATGTAGGAGATAGATAGATAGATAGATATCCCATTAAAAAAAACTATTTTTCAGTCAAACAATAAAATGTTGCCATTTGCAGTGACATGGATGGAACTAGAGAATATAATGCTAAGTGAAATAAGTCAAAGAAGGATGAATACTTCATTGATATGTGGAATTTAGGAAACAAATGAGTATGGAGCTATAGTGTATTATGGTAAGTGAAATAAGTCAGAGAAAGACAAATGCTATATGATTTTACTCATATGTGGAACTTAAGAAACAAAACAGATAAGCATATAGGAAGGGGAAAAAAGAGAGAGAGAGGGAAAAAAACTATATAAGATTCTTAATCATACAGAACAAACTGAGGGTTTATTGAAGGAGTTGGGGGGGATGGGCTAAATGGGTGATGGATATTAAGGAGGGCACTTGTGTTAAGCCCTGGGTGTTATATGTAATAGATTAATCACTAAATTCTATTCCTGAAACCAGTATTACAATATATGTTAACTAACTAGAAGTTAAATAAAAATTTGGAGGGGAAAAAACCCAAATGAACAAAGGAGAAAAAAGCATGAGAGAGACAAACCAAGAAACAGACCTTTTTTTTTTTTTTTTAAAGATTTTATTTATTTGACACAGAGACAGATCACAAGTAGACAGAGAGGCAGGCAGAGAAAGAGAGGGAAGCAGGCTCCCTGCTGAGCAGAGAGCCTGACACGCATGGGGCTCGATCCCAGGACCCTGAAATCATGACCTGAGCTGAAGGCAGAGGCCCCAACCCACTGAGCCACCCAGGCGCCCCAAGAAACAGACTCTTAACTATAGAGAACAAATTGATGTTTACCAGAAGGGAGATGAGGGGGATGGGTTAAATAGATGATGGGGATTAAGGAGTACATTTGTGATAAGTACTTGGTGTTGTTCTGTAAGTGTTGAATCACTACACTGTGTACCTGAAATTATTGTTACACTGTATTTAAACTAATTGAAACTTAAAAAACTTTTTAAAAAGTGATATTGGAGTTACATGCTTAAGCCCTTCTATTTAATATCTCTGTTCTATACATCTTACATCACAGGAACCAAATGAGTGGTATCCCCTGTGGTTGTACATTTGAAGATTAGTCCTATAGAGCATCTGGGTGGCTTAGATGGTTGAGCCTCTGACTCTGGATTTTGGCTCAGGTTGTGATCTCTGGTCCTACGATTAAGCCCGGTGTTGGGCTCCATGTTCAGCTAGGAGTCAGCTTGTCTGCTTGTTCTTTTCCCTACTTTCCCTGCTCATGCTCTCTAAATTAAGTAAACAAAATCTTAAAAAAAAAAAAAAAAAGGTATGTACTGTAATTGCCTCTGTTTGCTGTTAAATGAGATTTACCAATTTGTTATTTATTAAATTTAGAATGATACTTTGCCTAACTTATGAGACCACTTTAAACATAAAATATTTTAATATTTTATTAAATAACTTTTTTTTGGAATTTCAAAATAAGTGAAAAGAAAAGCAGGGCAAAAAATCTGAAGTGAAGATTTCTCACTAAAGAAGATATACAGATGGCAAATGAGCTATGAAAAGTTGCATGAAATCATAGGTCAAAAAGTAACTCTCAATCATACTGATGAGAATATAAAATGATACAGCCACTTCAGAAACCACCATGGAAGTTTCTTAATAAGTGTGAACATAGTTGAATATAAAGTTTCTTACAAGGTTGAATCCAGCAATTAGGCTTCTACTCATATGCCCAAATGCCCAACATAGTTAAAAACTATGTCTCCGGGGTGCCTGGGTGGCTCAATGGGTTAAGCCTCTGCCTTCAGCTCAGGTCATGATCCCAGGGTCCTGGGATCCAGCCCCACATTGGGCTCTCTGCTCAGTGGGGAGCCTGCTTCCTCCTCTCTCTCTGCCTACTTGTGATCTCTGTCTGTCAAATAAATAAATAAAATCTTTAAAAAAAGAAAAAAAACTATGTCCCCGCAAAATCTGGGACATGGGTATCTAGAGGAGTTTTATTCATAAATGCCAAAACCTGGAGCAATGAAGATGTCCTTCAGTAAGTTAATGGATCAACAACCTGTCATAACCAAGCCATAAAAGATATGGAGAAAACTTAGATGTATATTGATAAAAGAAGCAAGTATGAAAAGACTATATACCACATGATTTCAATTATATAACATTTGGAAAAGGTAAACCTATAGAGATAGTAAAAAGATCAGTAGTAAAAAGATCAGAGGTTGGAACACTGGAGGATTTTAGGGTGGTAAAACCATTCTATATGATAATGTAATTGTGGATACAGGATATTAAGCATTCATCAAATCCATAGAAATGCAAAATGCCAGGAATAAACCCTAACAGAAACTTTGGACATTAGTTAATAATAATGTATTAATATTGGTTCATTAATTTTAACAAATGTACCATGCCAATGAAAGATGTCAAAATAGGGAGACACCTGGTAGACAGGAGATAGGGGTGGGCTGAAGTATAGGCAGTATTTTGCTGCACCTTATGCTCAACTGTTAAACTTAATACTTCCCTAAGAAATAAAGTCTTCAAAAACCCCAACCATTTTCTTTTTACTGAGGAAAAAAAGTATATTTTTGTATATAAGATAAGATCTACAAGAAATGTCAGCAAATATTTTCTCTGGGTTTTAGGCTTTTGGATGATTTTAATATGTGTGTATTTATATTAGTTTATTTTCTGATATTTCATATTATAAATATTAATTTTATAATTACAAATAAAAGAATGAAGAAGTTACATATACCTAAAATAATTTCAATTGTCTTCATGTATACCTACATACCAAGTGTTCTAAGACAAGAGTCTTAGTGCTTAGTCCTAAAAAAAAAAAAAAATCACTTCTGTGTCACAAAATGTCACTGTGACACTATGAAAAAAAAGTATGAACATTAGAGCTCACAAAAACAAGCTCACAGTCTGCATAATGAATAATACATACTAACTCACTTTAACACATTATCATAGAATACTTTTGGGGGGTCACCTAGGTGGTTCAGTGGGTTAAAGCCTCTGCCTTCGGCTCAGGTCATGATCCCAGGGTCCTGGGATCAAGCCCCACATCGGGCTCTCTGCTCGGCGGGGAGCCTGCTTCCCCCTCTCTCTCTGCCTCTCTGCCTACTTGTGATCTCTGTCTGACAAATAAATAAATAAAATCTTTAAAAAATAAAAAAGAATACTCTTGGGGGCATGAGTCAAAGGCTGGCAAGGGCTGGTGAGATAGAATTATTTTATTGGGACAGTAACAGAGAAGTCTTTTAACATGTGCTTTTGTGGGAGAGTGATTAAAAATATGGTAGATGCAGGACCTAAAAAGGCCACAGTGGAGAAACAGGTACTCTAAAGGAATGGTGAGCAATTTAATGTGATTATCTGTCAAACAACAGAATCACTTTTTCTTTTTTTTAAATGCAGATTCATGGGCACCATCCAAGAACAAATAAACCAAATATTTGTAGACAGGTCTCGGGAATCTTCATTCTGATGAGCTTTGCAGGAGTTCATTTAGTATACAAGTAACATGTTTTAAGCAAAGTTTCAACAAAGTTTTAACAAAGTTTTAAGCAAAGAGCACTGTAATGCTGGAGATATATATATATATATATATTAAACAAGGTCATCAGACTGAAATCATTCTAATGCCTTGGTAGCCCTCTAAGCAAATCAAAACCTAAGCCAGAATCAATGCATTTGAATCCCAAATTGAACTTAAGAAATACCAATCACAGTCAACTAGGCTTTCGCAAATAAGACTGCTTAAACTATACCTAACCAAATAGTTTCCTTTCTTTGCTTCCCCATCTTCTCCATTAAAACCTCTACCCCAGCTCCTGTTGGTGGAGCACACATAATAAAGTCTTGAAAAATGTTACTATGCCTCAATTTATCTTTTAAGTGTGTGTGTGTGTGTGTGTGTGTGTGAAAGGCTGGTATTTAGAAGCCCAGTGAAGTATGTATTTTCAAAATAGTACAGGTAAGCATTAACGAGAACCTATATTGGATTAGGGGACATTCACATCTCAATTTCTTTTTTTTTTTTTTTCCACATCTCAATTTCTGAGAACTATGCTTAATTCTGTTCTGATGAGATAACATTTGAGTACAATAAAATAGCGAATGCATAATGGTCAATAAAATCTCAGTATTTTTTCATGATTTTCTCAAATGTAAAACTAAGGACACACTGCTTACCCTAAGGGCAGCAAAAAAAGTGAGCTAAGGAAAAATGGAATGGTGGAGAGAAGGGGGCATGAAGAGAAAGTCAGAAAGATGGATGGAAGGAGAGTAAACAGATTAAAAGCAACATGATAGAGAGAAAAATGTCATCACACAAAGTAACAGTGTTCACTTAACAATGTAGAACATCAGGTGTTGGTACCTGAGTATCAAAGCATGTTTAAATATTCAGGCCAATTAAAACTGGGCAAGTGGTAGATGCTCTCTATCTTGTATCTACCTCTCTCTTCCTCTCTCTCCAAAAGCACAACTCCAGTCCTAGTCATCTTGGTGCAGGTGCTGATCACTGACTCAAAAATCCTTCCCTTCTTCTCTCTCACCTCTTTCTTCATTCTCTCTCACACACAGTGGTGCTCCATCAAACACAAACTGGGAAAAGATAGGTGTGGAAGCAACGAAGTAGTAGTAGAGGGAAAAGGAAGCCTTTAGTAAATCAGTGTATTTGGACAGGGAATGGAGAAACACTGTTAATAAAATATATATTACCAGATGAAGTTTAGTATTGCATGTAGAATGAACAGGAATATATTCTCAGCCTTTAAGTACTCTCTGAAGTGCTTTGAAGAGCTTGGGCAAACTTGAGTTTTATGCAAATCAAAGCTGTCTATTTAAAATGCATCATCATCTTAATTTTTACAAATAGTAAAGCAAAAGTCAGACTGAAGAAAGCACATTGTCTCTGGAGGAAAAGAGGGAGGAATATTAATAATATCCTCCTAGTTCAATTATTTTAGGTAAAAATGACTTTATAGTGTTCTTGATATTCTGTGTTTTTGAAAAAGCGGTGGCCACAAGTAAAGTGCATATAAAAGTAAAAATCAATTTGAAGGAATTGAATAGCTTGCTTATTTATCTAAAGAGAATTCAGCCACATTTGTTTAATGAGTAAACATGAATTTTGGGGAGGGGGCAGGTAACGTCGCCTTCTTTCTAAATTTGCAAGGTTTCCCAACGGCCTTTATGTGAGAATGCAGAAATCACTTTTAAAAATCTTCTTAAAAAATTTAAAAAGAGTATTTGACAAAACATATATCAAACAAAAGTATATGTGTATGCTGTGCTAAATGTGCTAAAAGCAATAGATTATTTAAAATAAAATCTACATAGTTTCTCATTAGTTTAATGCATCTAATTCACTAATTTATATATACACATATTCATTCATCCTTATATCCATTATCAACCATCCACTCAACATTTATTAAATGCCTATTTTTCTCAGATTCTACAGAAATATATCTAAATTCCAGAGACCAAAATTATCACATTATTCCAGCAGATATAACATAGCACCTTCTTGAAATGTACTGTTTTCCTCAATGACTGATATATATTTTTTATCACCAAAGTATATACCAAATTCATTCACTTCTTTTGATTTCTACTACCACTACCCTAGACAGAAGTCCAAACAGCTCACTTCCAGAGTAGCATAATTTTTCTTTCTATTAATCTTTTCCAGGCTTCTCCCTTCATGTCTGTCCAGTCACTATATATATATATATATATATATATATATATATATATATATATATATTTTAGTCACTATATTCTTAACCAATTCACTGCAAAGCAGCAAAGAGTAGTAAACATAAGATTTCATTCTGGTCATGTCACTCCTTCACATACAACCATTCATTGTTTTCCTATTGTACATTTTTTTTTTTTTTGCATTTACAAAACCCATAACACAGTCTTCTAGAGTTAAATCCTCATGATTGGGACCCTATAAACTTTATAAAGTTAGCAACTTTTATCTGCTTAGTTATCTTCATGTAACAGAACCAAGTATTGTCTATGTTTTGATTGAATGGAATATGTAAGACCAATATTATCATCATATTGAAGTGCTAAAAGCATATGCCAACAGAAAGTTAGTGGCAGAGTGAGGATGGACAACCCAGGATTTATGGTCTGGTATTTAAAAGTATAAGAAAGGAAGAAATAAACAGTATAATGAGATGTGGCACCATTCGTGGGAGGTGTGGAAGTCTAGGAGAAAAAATGTGGGTGGAAGCAAAATTAAAATCTGTCTTATGTATTTATAAAGTATTTAAGTGATGTTAATAAGTAGTCCTTGGATATGCAAATGAAGCTTGATAAAAGAGATCAAATATATGTATGTGATATATATATGTACTCAATGTCATCAAAGTACAGAAGGGAGCTCACCTAGGAAAATAATAGAGAAAAAAATGCAATGGACTTAAACTCCAAATGAAATAACTACACCGTATAGAGGTCAGAGAGAAATGGAGGGTTACAATGAAGATTAAGCACAGGTTTTCAGAGGAGTAAGAGGAAAACCCAGTAGAATGAAGTGATAGGAAGAACACTTGGAGACATGAACAGTTAATTATGTCAGGTATTGATGAATGTCATTCAGGTAAAACAGAAATGTCTCTTGTGGATCTGATAGAATGAAGCTATCAATGGTTTTGACATGAACAGCTTCATCAGATTAAAGGAGGAGGTAAGGGAAGGTTTTGTTAACGTCTTTGCTGAGGTAAAAGGCATTACAGTTTGTTATTGGGAATGATGTGAGCAAAGAAGGAAGACTGTTGATGGTAGGAAGTTCAAGTAATCAAAGAAAGATCCCTTTAGGTTATGAAGATTAGATGTAAGTGCACTGGCTAGAATATACCAGATGCTCAATAAATGGTAGCTATTAATCTTATCAGAAAGAGTAAATATTATTGAAGTTTTGTTATGTTTTGTTTGTGATAAAATGAAACACTCTTTTTGTTATGTTTTTGCCTAGTTCAATCTTAATAAAATAAATATGACTATTGATTTTCAGGTCATACCAATTGAAAAATAAGATTAGAGCCATAAAACAACAGTTCACTGAGACTCTCCCATCCCTTCTAGCCCAAATCTAGTCTGTTACTTGTTTCTCCTAAATTGCTCTAGAAATCACAAAGGGATGATTCATGAGAGGTCCAAGGATTAGCTAATTATCTTGGATATCAGGTGGTGTCTGTTCTCCATCTCTGCTCCTTCAGAGATGCCTCTGTCATCATCATATCCAAAAGAGGGAGCTGTATGACCACAGCTGCTATTGACCAAGATCACCACTCGCACCTCTAAAGCAGTGATCAAGAGTGTTAATCTCTGCCTGTACTAACACTGAAGACAATGAGCCACCACAGCTTGTACAGTCACCATTGCCAACTACCACTGTAATTGCTCCATCTGTCATGGCTAATCCTTCTACCAGATTTGCCAATGCCTTTTCCAATAACCACAGTAATATTCCCAATGTGTCTTGCACTCACTGTCCCAGGAGTGTTGTAGAATAGTATTCACTTAGCTCTTATTTGTCCTTTCATTATCACCTTCTCCCGCTAGTAATCAATTGTGAGTTCAGTGAGGCTGGAGCTGTGGATACTGTGCCACTCTCACCATTACTGACCTTTCCAAATGCTCACTTCCCTTGCTTACATTTACTCCTTCTTTTAATTTTGGGGGTTGAGGGGATGGTGTTGTGGACAGTGGTGGTAGTAGAGATTCTTAGCTTATTATATAAATGATCTTCCTTCCAGACTAAACCATTTATATCAGGTTTTTCTAGCATGGACACAAAATAGTTCCCTGATATCATTTTGTAAAACCAACCAAAAGACTTGATTCATAAAACAACCTTGTAAGAAGAGGAGGAATTCTCAATCTCACTTCAATGATGAGGCCTAGAGTAATTAAGAGATTTGCCTAATTACCCACAGCTAATAAAATAATTGAAAGCTACTGGGACTACTGCCCCAGCCTCTTTGCTTTTTCTTTAATTCTTTCCTAAAGTAGTTTCTCTTTATCATTGAAATATATGTTTTAAGATAAACTGGTGGAAGCTTTACCATTGGGCTTTGGTGACCCATTGGTGCCATTTCTGACTTAAAGTTCTCCTCATTTGATTACCCAGATTCTTCTCAAAATATACTTGTGTTTCAGAAACTATTTGAATAAAATGAATCTGGATTTCTTTACCATGAGATTTAAGTATTTCGATTGACACGCATCCATTCTGTTACTTTGACAAGTACTATTCTTAACAAGTCAATTCTTAAACTGTTGTTAAGTGTCAACAAGTTGTTTCAATAGGTGAATTTTTATTGTGCTAAAAAGGGGGCGGGTTACAGATAGATCAATGCATGTGAGGCTATTAGGGAACAGTGGACAAATCTTTCATCCACAGAAATAAGTGGCTCTGTGATGGATAGCACAATGGACTTCTATTTTTTCATCCACAAAAAATGAAAGATCCCTAACCCATGTAATATACTTGGCAAATATGTTAGTGACAGATATACTTTTAAAAAAATCTTTACCCACATCACAGGAAGAAACATGGTGGTTTTCTTAAAACACAAGTCAGCAAAAGTGAAAATGTATTTGCTTTTTTTTTTTTTTTTTAAGATTTTTATTTATTTATTTTTTTAGTTAGAGAGAGAGAGAGCACAGGCAGACAGAGAGGCAGGCAGAGGCAGAGGGAGAAGCAGGCTCCTTGC